>JARQOC010000140.1:0-139467 GCA_033576535.1 Allobates femoralis | reverse complement strand
ATGGATTATCTTCTAAAGGTGTGGTAGCAAGATCCACATCAGGGTGCTGCTTGGCTTCCTGGATGTGGGTGATGGCTGTAACAAACTGGCTGGACAGTCCTTGTCCTAGGTCAGCTCACAAAACAACAGATATGGGGGTTGCCATCCATGAGCCCCAATTCAACCTCCTCAAAGTTGGCCCCTGAAACAAAACAACAGGTGTGGGAAGTAAGTCCACAAATCCCACATCAAGCTCTTCCTGGTCAGTCTCTACAAAAGCAGGTGTGGGGACACAGTCTGTAAGCTCCACATTGACCTCTTCCTGGTCAGTTCCCAAAGCAACAGGGATAGGGACGTTGCCCATAAACTCCAACTTGTCCTCTCCATGCTCAGGCTCCAAAATAACAGGGATGGGGATGCTGTCTTTAAGCTCCACATCGACTTCTTCATGGTTAGTTACCAAAGCAATAGAGATAGGGACGTTGTCCATAAACTCCAACTTGTCCTCTCCCTGCTCGGGGTCCAAATTAACAGGGACGGAAATGTTGTTCATATGCTCCAACTCGCCCTCTCCATGGTCATTCACCCCGGCCAGCTGCACACCTTCCAGAGGGATGTCTGAGCACTGACCCTCAGCCAAGAAGATGGTTAATTGGGAACATGGTACATGGTCTGGAAAAACAATAGCTGGGCTTACCAGGGTGTTCACAGAATCAGTTTCTTGTAGTCCCGGGGCTTGGACGTCATTGACCTGAACTGGCTGTTATGGCCGATGAGCTCCAGGCATGGGGCACCGGGGCTGGCGACAATCTTTGTCCATATGTCCAAGATATCCACATGTATAACAGCGTCGTGGATTGGGCAAGTCACGTATCCTGTCTGTATACCTTTGTCCTGGTGGGGCTTCTAATGGGAAGCAGATTAATCCTACTCGAGCGGTTGGTGGTAGCAGTTAGTGAGCTGGATTTCCCAAAACATGTCCCAGAACCCAAGCCCTCTGTTCTCTTGAGGCTTTGGGCCCCAATGCGGCCAACCACTCCTTGATTTGGACTGCTTTGGACCTGGTAGTTTCCCGATATTCACTGGATCCATGATGTGGTACACAATTTACATCCTCTGGGACAACGTCGGCGGGGTCCTCATCATCCTCACAATCATTTTGGGTATCCCAATGGACCAATTTCCAAGAGGAGAGTGCAGAGACATCAGCGCTAGGAATCACCGGGACGTCGGTGTATTTATAGACAGGGGCGCCGGCATTAAATCGTATTTGCAAAACACAGCCTGTGCATATAATGTAAATGCAACAGTGACTTGATTACATGAGCACTGCAGAGAATACATATTAATTGCCTGCTGTAAAGCTATATATGTATAGGGCTAGGGTCACACTTGGAGGGTGACCCACGTTTAACGTGAGTGCTAAACGCTGAGCAGAGTCTGCAGTAGCGGATAGAGATGAGCGGTGTTCGATTCGATTTGTTTCCCAATCTCAAATTCGAGCTGTTTTGGGCGGAGTTCGAGGCATTCGTTGAATTAGAACAATTAACTTGAAATACGGCAGTTCGCAGTTATGTTCGATAACGCTTCGATCACCAAAAGCTTAACCCTAACCGTCTTAATGACTGTGAATATCCAGTTTCTGGGTATAATGTGCAGGTGGGGGAGTGGGGGTTGTACCAGTGCTGCAGAAATGATAGTGATCTCCATTTTTTTTTCTCAAAACTGCAGATACAGTGGAGCGGTGCAGGCTGTCATCCAATCACACATACACACAGCAAAGTGCATTTTTTGCACACAAGCAAGGTCAGGCATCATTGGCTGTGTAAGTCACATGTCCTAGCACTATAAGACCCAGCCATTTTCTCCATCGCCACCATTTGCTCATTGCTGTAGCTCTGTGTCAGACGGCACTGCTGCTGCTGTGGGCGATATAGAGAGAAATCAAGCAATTGTGTTCTGATTCAGCTAGTGAGCGAATACAAAGGTAGATAGATAGGTTTAGGGAGTAGGGACTGGAGGTAGGGTGCGAATTTTAGGAGTGTCAGCCCTTTTGAGGGCTGCTTCATAGGAGTAGCGATTAGGGACTAGGGACTAGTAGTCTAGCAGCCCTTTTTCAGGTGTACTTCATAGAAGCAGGGACTAGTTTTAATTGCAGCCCTTTTTAGGGCTAGGTTAGAGCAGTCCCTATTAGTTATTGCCAGGCAGAAGTGTGCCAGTGCTGTGCAAGCGTTTTTCACAGCATCTGGCCACATCTAGCTCTGGGAGTCTTTAGGGCAGGTAGTGTAGCACTGCTGTGAAGAAAGCTAAACCACCTGCCTTAGTAGGCATTTTTTGGCTGCAGCTAGTCCAGGCAATTTGTTCGGGCTAGTACTGTAGCAGTGTCACTTACACAGTGGTGTAGCCCACTTGTGAAAGAAGCTACACCGCCTGTGTAGTTGGTGCTAATTTTTACCTGCACCTTGCTCAGGTCTCACTTTGGGTCAAGTAGCAGTGCCACTAAAAAAGAAGCAGTGTAGGCCACCTCTAATACAAACAAATACACCGCCTGTGTAGTCACTTATTTCTAATTTTACCTGCACCTTGCCCAGGTCTCACTTTGGGTCAAGTAGCAGTGCCACTAAAAAAGAAGCAGTGTAGGCCACTTCTAATACAAACAACTACACCGCCTGTGTAGTCACTTCTAATTTTTAACTGCACCTTGCCCAGGTCTCAAGTAGCAGTGCCACTAAAAAAGAAGCCAGTGTAGGCCACTTCTAATACAAACAACTACACTGCCTGTGCAGTTACTTACTTCTAATTTTTAACTGCACCTTGCCCAGGTCTCAAGTAGCAGTGCCACTAAAAAAGAAGCCAGTGTAGGCCACTTCTAATACAAAGAACTACACTGCCTGTGCAGTCACTTACTTCTAACTTTTAACTGCACCTTACCCAGGTATCACTTTGGGTCAAGTAGCAGTGCCTCTAAAAAATAAGTAGTGTAGGCCACTTCTAATACAAACAACTACACTGCCTGTGTAGTCACTTACTTCTAATTTTTAACTGCACCTTGCCCAGGTCACACTTTGGGTCAAGTAGCAGTGCCACTAAAAAGTAAGTAGTGTAGGCCACTTCTAATACAAACAACTGCACCACCTGTGTAGTTCCCAGTAATTATTAACTGCACCTTGCCCAGGTCTCACTTTGGGTCAAGTAGCAGTGTTGGTTCAGTCACCTCTGCTTGATTTACATCCAGCTTTTTGTTGTCCAACAACTGTACAGTTGCAAATTTTGTCCCATACAAAATGAGTGGCAAAAGGCCTGCTGCTGGTGGGAATGGGAGTAGGCGTGGTGGAAAGGGAAAAAAAGTTTGTGTCCGTGGGGTAGATGCTAAATCTACATTAACATCTACTGAAGAAAGATAATCTTCCAGGCAAAGTAAGATGTCAACTCCTTTACGTGGCCAATCGGATATGATCCCTTTCTTACAGACACGAGCATCGGTACCACTTGTAAATGAGGAACAAAAACAGCAGGTGCTTGAATGGATTGCAACTACTCCATCAAGTGGTCTCTCCTTCACCTCAACTACTACATCACAAAGCCTCCAGTCATCTGAGGTGTCAGCCCAATTGCACTTCATTCCTCCAAGCTCCCAAGTCTCCAGCCGCCCCACTGAGTCTGGGGTAACACACATGGTTGAGTCTGCAGAGATGTTCAGTCACACAATAGCCTGGGAATCAGAAGTCAGTTCCAAAGCTGCAGTGAGTCCAGACGAGTTAATAATCTGCCCTGATGCCCAGAAGCTTTGTGAGTCTGATCCAGGCCCAGATGAAGAAGGTTCTGATGTTTCATGTAGACTCTCATTCCCTAACAGTAACTACTCTTGCTGGACACAAGGAGGATGATGCTGATGAGACTCAGATACCGGATTGGATTGACAAACTAAGTTTTTGGTCAAGGCAGGAAGAGGTTGCCTCTTAGGAGGATGAGGGGTGTGAGAACACAGAGGATGATGATGAGGTTGGAGATCCCACTTACTGTCGACCCACAGTAAGCCAGTCGATGAGGTCAGCACAGGAGGTGGAGGAGGATGCTACTGACGATGAGGTTAGGTTGCGCCTTCCTGGACATAGACGTAGTACTGGAAGCATGTCAACAACTGCATCCGCAGCCACAACTCTGCCTCTGAGCACAAGTCGTGATGCCTCTGCAGCTCGCATGGGCTCTAAGCCTTCCCTAGCCTGGGCCTTCTTTGACATCGCCAAGGATCTCCCAAATCATGTCATCTGCAAGATTTGTCACCAATTTCTGCGTAGAGGCCAAAAGCTCAGTAGCTTGAGTACTTCATGTATGAACCACCACATGGACATGAAGCACAAGTCGCAGTGGGAAGCTCACCGTGCTAGAATGCGGGCTACCGGGGCGAGCCTACCACCATCTGCCCCATCAAGTGCATCTGTGTGCTCTTCATCGTCTGTGACTGTGGGGAAAGCTGTCACACATGCTTTTGGATGTAGACCTTCCACCTCTTTACCCGCAACAGGCAGTGTGATTGGCAGGTCGTCACTTGGTTTTCAAGTGGACAATGCTGCTGGTGTAGAGCTCTCTCAGACATCGAGAGCACCACCTTTGGATGAAGGCAACAGTACATGTTCACCTGCACCTTCCTCCCAGACCTGCAGTTTGCCAGTGACACCTTACTCAACTCCATCTCAACACAGCAGCCAGCCCTCCGTCCCTCAGATGTGGACAAGTAAAAGGCCATTTCCTCCAAGTCATGAGAAAGCTAAGCGCTTGAATTTCACCATCTGTAAGCTCTTGGATTCAGAAATGCTGCCTTTCTGCCTGGTGGACACAGAGGATTTTCAAGATCTTATGTCCGTCGTAGTGCCCCAGTACCAGATGCCCAGTCGCCACTACTTCTCCAAGAAAGGTGTGCCTGTGCTACACCAGCATGTCACAGACAACGTCACCGCTTCCTTGAGAAACTCTGTGTGTGACAGGGTGCATTTTACCACAGACACTTGGACAAGTTAGTATGTACAGGGGCGTTACAAATCGCTGACAGGGGTCTGGGTAACTATGGTGAGAGCTGGAGAAGGGTCTGCTGTCCAATTTTTGCCGTCCCCACGAGTTGTGCGTCAATCCTCTGTAGGTAGGAGTTCCTCCACTGCTTCTGCCTTCTCAACCTCGTCTCGGTCCTCCACCCCCGCCCAAAGCCTGTCTGGTAATGCCACCCACGTTGTAATTGCAGAGAAGGAATCCAGCACACCTCCCAACTATGCTGGCAGCAAGGCTCAACGCCATCAGGCGGTGTTTATCCTCAAATGTCTTGGAAACGTAAGTCACACAGCTGAGGAGTTGTGGTCAGCTCTGGTGACCAAGTTTCAGCAATGGTTGTCTCCACTCAACCTGCAGCCAGGGAAGGCCGTGTGTGACAATGCTGCAAACCTGGTTGCGGCCCTTCGCCGGGGCAATATCACACACGTGCCTTGTATGGCTCACGTGTTGAATCTGGTTGTCCAGCATTTTTTGACACACTATCCCGGCCTAGATTGGCTTCGGCAGAGGGCATGATCGCTGTGTGCTTACTTCAGACGTTCGCATCCCGCAGCTCAATGACTTGCTTCGCTCCAGAAGTCTTTCAGCTTGCCCGTTCTCCGGCTGAAATGCGATGTGCTGACACGCTGGAATTCTACTCTGCACATGTTGCAGTGACTGTGGCAGCACCGCTGAGCCCTGGTGCAATACGTTATGACGTATAGCCTGGGCCAACGAGATGCAGACGTGGGGCAGATCACGCTTTAGGAGTGGTCTCAGATCAAGGACCTATGCACCCTTCTGCACAGTTTTGAGATGGCGACGAAGATGTTTAGTGCTGATGATGCCATTATCAGCATGACTATTCCGGTGATCTACATGCTGGAGCAGACACTAAACAATATTCGGAGTCAGGTGGTGGGACAAGAGGAGGTGGAGGAAGTACAGGAGGAGTCCTATGCGGAAGGGATGACAACATCTCCAAGGTCCTCACGGTCGGCAGAAACAAGACGGCAGGCATGGGAGGGTGGTGGAGAGGGATTAACGACGGCGCATGGTAGCAGCCAAACTGCTGAGGAAGGTGCAGGAGCCCAGGAATAAATGGAGGAGGAACTGGCGACGGGCATGGAAGTGTCAGCAGTTGAGGGAGACCTTGATGACATTTCTGTTGTGTGAGGTTGGGGGGAGAGGGCAGAGGAAGGAAGCATGATTCTGACCTCCCCACCACCAACACAACAAGGACTTGGTCCTCCTGGATGCGCAAGACACATGAGCGCCTTCTTGCTGCACTACCTGCAACATGACCCTCGGATTGTCCGAATTAGAAGCAATGCCAACTACTGGGTTGCCACACTCCTCGATCCCCGGTACAGGACCAAATTTGCTGACATAATTCCAGCCATACAAAGGGACGCACGCATGCAGGAATATAAGCAGAAGCTGTAACATAAACTGAGCTCGGCTTAACACCAATTCTTTGCCTCGTTCCACAATTTTTTCAGAACATCGTTTGCAAGACCTGAAGAAACGAGAAGTCTGACACATACAGTGTTGGCCAAAAGTATTGACACCACTGCAATTCTGTCAGATAATACTCAGTTTCTTCCTGAAAATGATTGCAATCACAAATTCTTTGGTATTATTATCTTCATTTAATTTGTCTTCAATGAAAAAACACAAAAGAGAATGAAGCAAAAAGCAAAACATTGATCATTTCACACAAAACTCCAAAAATGGGCCGGACAAAAGTATTGGCACCCTGAGCCTAATACTTGGTTGCACAACCTTTAGCCAAAATAACTGCGATCAACCGCTTCCGGTAATCATCGATGAGTTTCTTACAATGCTCTGCTGGAATTTTAGACCATACTTCTTTGGCAAACTGCTCCAGGTCCCTGATATTTGAAGAGTGCCTTCTCCAAACTGACATTTTTAGATCTCTCCACAGGTGTTCTAAGGGATTCAGGTCTGGACTCATTGCTGGCCACCTTAAAAGTCTCCAGTGCTTTCTCTCAAACTATTTTCTAGTGCTTTTTGAAGTGTGTTTTGGGTCATTGTCCTGCTGGAAGACCCATGACCTCTGACCCAGCTTTCTCACACTGGGCCCTACATTATGCTGCAAAATGTGTTGGTAGTCTTCAGACTTCATAATGCCATGCACACTGTCAAGCAGTCCAGTGCCAGAGGGAGCAAAGCAACCCCAAAACATCAGGGATTCTCCGCCATGTTTGACTGTAGGGACCATGCCCCTTTTTTCTCCTGTAAACTCTATGTTGATGCCTTTTGCCCAAAAAGAGAGAACATTCTTCCAAAACATTTAGGCTTTCTCAGGTAAGTTTTGGCAAACTCCAGCCTGGCTTTTTTATGTCTCGTGGTAAGAAGTGGGGTCTTCCTGGGTCTCCTACCACACAGTTCCTTTTCGTTCAGACGCCGACGGATAGTACGGGTTGACACTGTTGTACCCTCTGACTGCAGGGCAGCTTGAACTTGTTTGGATGTTAGTTGAGGTTCTTTATCCGCCATCCGCACAATCTTGCGTTGAAATCTCTTGTCAATTTTTCTTGTCTGTCCACATCTAGGGAGATTAGCCACAGTGCCATGGGCTTTACACTTCTTGATGACACTGCGCACGGTAGACACAAGAACATTTAGGTCTTTGGAGATGGACTTGAAGCCTTGAGATTGCTCATGCTTCCTCACAATTTGGTTTCTCAAGTCCTCAGACAGTTCTTTGGTCTTCTTTCTTTTCTCCATGCTCAATGCGGTACACACAAGGACACAGAACAGAGGTTGAGTCAACTTTAATCCATGTCAACTGGCTGCAAGTGTGATTTAGTTATTGCCAACACCTGTTAGGTGCCATTCTCCTGGGGAGAATGAATCCTTGTGGTTTTTGGCCTAAAAGTAACCATTTAAATTTTGTAACTGAGGGACAATTGATGCACCTTAAGTGGTGTCTGTGCCCAAATTTTTTGAAAAAATGGAGACTCTTCTTGTAGTCCCCTAAGTGTGACACAAAACTCATAGTCTGCATGAGGCCTTACATATAGTGAGGAAAAACGTCACCAAATACTCCTCGTCTGAGCATGGCCTTACAGATAGTGAAGTAAAACTCACCAAGTTCTCCTCGTCTGAACATGGCCTTACAGATACTGAAGTAAAACTCACCAAGTTCTCCTCGTCTGAGCAAGGCCTTACAGATACTGAAGTAAAACTCACCAAGTTCTCCACGTTTGAGCATGGCCTTACAGATACTGAATTAAAACTCACCAAATACTCCTCGTCTGAAAATGGCCTTACAGATACTGAAGTAAAACTCACCAAGTTCTCCTCGTCTGAGCATGGGCTTA
This sequence comes from Allobates femoralis, assembly GCA_033576535.1. Lineage (NCBI taxonomy): Eukaryota > Metazoa > Chordata > Amphibia > Anura > Aromobatidae > Allobates > Allobates femoralis. The sequence goes on along the minus strand of JARQOC010000140.1, from coordinate 131,116 downwards.
CAGATACTGAAGTAAAACTCACCAAGTTCTCCTCGTCTGAGCATGGCCTTACAGATACTGCAGTAAAACTCACCAAGTTCTCCTCGTCTGGGCATGGCCTTACAGATACTGAAGTAAAACTCACTAAGTTCTCCTTGTCTGAGCATGGCCTTACAGATACTGAAGTAAAACTAACCAAGTTCTCCTCGTCTGAGCATGGCCTTACAGATACTGAAGTAAAACTCACCAAATACTCTTCGTCTGAACATGGCCTTACAGATACTGAGGTAAAACTCACCAAGTACTCCTCGTCTGAATGTGGCCTTACTAAAACTGAAGTAAAACTCTCCAAATACTCATCGTCTGCATGATGCTTTACAAATACTGGAGTAAAAACCTCCTTTTACTCGTCCATCTCTTTCTTTTCACATTTTTATATGTACTTGTCACTTTTCCATGTGTTTGTTGTGTGTTTTGAGTAGTTTGCCACCTTTTGGACACCTTAGAAGGTGTTTTCTATGTGTTTGCAAGTGTTTGTGTTTGCCTGCCATTGTTTTCAATAGGGTTCGACGTTGTTCGATGAACATTCGACGAACAAACATCAAATTCAACGAATCAAATCGAATTCGAACATCGGGATGGTGGCTCATCTCTAGTAGCGGTTAGTGTTACCGGCAAGTGCTGACAGGCAACGCTGCTCCATAGTAACCCGTAGTTAACATTGGATGCGGCCACACACAGAGACACGGGAGCTGTGCTTTAGCTGAGCGCACAGGAAAACATTGTCTGCAACGTTTTAGAAGAACCTAAAATCGTCATATTTAACCCATGACAATACATTAAAAAAATGCATCAGAATTAAACATACTTATCCTCTACTTTCCATAAATTATTAGCAAACTGGTGAAATTACATCTATTAAAAAATAAAAATAAATAACAGCCTCCTCCATATCCCCTCCAGCTGTCCTATCCATCGCCAAGATAGGTGCGTTTCCTACCATTTTTGATAGAAGTAATGTTCCATCAATTTGCTCCTAATTTAGACAAAGTAGCTGGAAGATTTATCAAGCAAATAGTACTTGTGAGGTCTGACTATTTTACAATAAGTGTAACATGAAACTTCCTTTTTTTTATTCACTGATCTAAACTACTACTTTATTTTAGTAGGAATTAGTACATAATGAGGTGGTCTTCACCTGTAGGATCCATCTGTCTTTTAAATGGGCACAGTCAATGTTATTTATTATGTCTCCAGTACTTAAGTACATGTCAACTACTCATTCAGTACTAAAAGCACCACTAAAAAACTCAACATAGTAAAACTCATGGTTTTCACCTGTGACAACATACAAAACATACAAGCATTATAAACAAATGTACAGTTGGTAGTGAAAGTATTCAGACCCCTTGAAATGTTTCACTCTTTGTTTCATTGCAGCCATTTCATAAATTCAAAAAAAATATTTTTTTCTCATTAATGTACATTCTCCAATCCCATCTTAACAAAAAAACTGAAATGTAGACATTTGTGCAAATTTAGTAAAAAAGAGCATGGCCTTACAGATACTGAAGTAAAACTCACCAAATACTCCTCGTCTGAACATGGCCTTACAGATACTGAAGTAAAACTCACCAAGTTCTCCTCGTCTGAACATGGCCTTACAGATACTGAAGTAAAACTCACCAAATACTCCTCGTCTGAACATGGCCTTACAGATACTGAAGTAAAACTCACTAAGTTCTCCTCGTCTGAGCATGGCCTTACAGATACTGAAGTAAAACTCACCAAGTTCTCCTCGTCTGAGCATGGCCTTACAAATAGTGAAGTAAAACTCACCAAGTTCTCCTCGTCTGAACATGGCCTTACAGATACTGAAGTAAAACTCACCAAGTTCTCCTCGTCTGAGCATGGCCTTACAGATACTGAAGTAAAACTCACCAAGTTCTCCTCGTCTGAGCATGGCCTTACAGATACTGAAGTAAAACTCACCAAGTTCTCCTCGTCTGAGCATGGCCTTACAGATACTGAAGTAAAACTCACCAAATACTCCTCGTCTGAAAATGGCCTTACAGATACTGAAGTAAAACTCACCAAGTTCTCCTCGTCTGAACATGGCCTTACAGATAATGAAGTAAAACTCACCAAGTTCTCCTCGTCTGAACATGGCCTTACAGATAGTGAAGTAAAACTCACCAAGTTCTCCTCGTCTGAGCATGGCCTTACAGATACTGAAGTAAAACTCACCAAGTTCTCCCCATCTGAGCATGGGCTTACAGATACTGAAGTAAAACTCACCAAGTTCTCATCGTCTGAGCATGGCCTTACAGATAATGAAGTAAACCTCACCAAGTTCTCCTCGTCTGAGCATGGCCTTACTGATACTGAAGTAAAACTCACCAAGTTCTCCTCGTCTGAACATGGCCTTACAGATACTGAAGTAAAACTCACCAAGTTCTCCTCGTCTGAGCATGGCCTTACAGATACTGAAGTAAAACTCACCAAATACTCCTCGTCTGAACATGGCCTTACAGATACTGAAGTAAAACTCACCAATTTCTCCTCGTCTGAGCATGGCCTTACAGATACTGAAGTAAAACTCACCAAGTACTCCTCATCTGAGCATGGCCTTACAGATAGTGAAGTAAAACTCACCAAGTTCTCCTCGTCTGAACATGGCCTTACAGATACTGAAGTAAAACTCACCAAGTTCTCCTCGTCTGAACATGGCCTTTCAGATACTGAAGTAAAACTCACCAAGTTCTCCTCGTCTGAGCATGGCCTTACAGATACTCTAGTAAAACTCACCAAGTTCTCGTCTGAGCATGGCCTTACAGATAATAAAGTAAAAATCATTAAAGGGAACCAACCACCCCCAATGACCCCCCCGGACTATTAATATGGCTCCCTACACCCAGCACATACATGTGCTGCAATGTTTTTTGCTAAAAAAACTGCTTTTTAAAAGTAAAGATAATGCTTTATAAAGTTTCTACCGAAGGGACGGGTGGGCGTTACTTACATGGGGCTAAAGCCGAGATTCTGCTGCCACTCATCCTCCTCTCTCCCCTCGCAGCAGTAAGGCCAGCCCTTTGTTCAGCGTCACAGCCTGGTGCACGGGATCGCATGCCCGTGCACACGTCATCAGCTACAGCCGGGTAGCGAGCGCGCGCTCTGACTTCCTGCGCTCAGCTATATGTGTCTCCTCCTTTTACTTGTCCATCTCTTTTTTTTTCACATTTTTATATGTACTTGTCACTTTTCCATGTGTTTGTTGTGTGTTTTGAGTAGTTTGCCACCTTTTGGACACCTTAGAAGGTGTTTTCTATGTGTTTGCATGTGTTTGTGTTTGCCTGCCATTGTTTTCAATGGGGTTCGACGTTGTTCGACGAACATTCGACGAACAAACATCAAATTCAACGAATCAAATCGAATTCGAACATCGGGATGGTGGCTCATCTCTAGTAGCGGATACTGTTACCGGCAAGTGCTGACAGGCAACGCTGCTCCATAGTAACCCGTAGTTAACATTGGATGCGGCCACACACAGAGCCACGAGAGCTGTGCTTTAGCTGAGCGCACAGGAAAACATTGTCTGCAACGTTTTAGAAGAACCTAAAATGGTCATATTTAACCCATGACAATACATTAAAAAAATGCATCAGAATTAAACATACTTATCCTCTACTTTCCATAAATTATCAGCAAACTGGTGAAATAACACCTATTAAAAAAAAAAATAAAAAATAACAGCCTCCTCCATATTCCCTCCAGCTGTCCTATCCATCGCCAAGATAGGTGCGTTTCCTACCATTTTTGGTAGAGGTAATGTTCCATCAATTTGCTCCTAATTTAGACAAAGTAGCTGGAAGATTTATCAAGCAAATAGTACTTGTGAGGTCTGACTATTTTACAATAAGTGTAACATGAAACTTACATTTTTTTCTTTCCCTGATCTAAACTACTACTTTATTTTAGTAGGAATTAGTACATAATGAGGTGGTCTTCACCTGTAGGATCCATCTATCTTTTGAATGGGCACAGTTAATGTTATTTATTATGTCTCCAGTACTTAAGTACATGTCAACTACTCATTCAGTACTAAAGGCACCACAAAAAAACAACATGGTGAAACTCTTGGTTTTCACCTGTGACAACATACAAAACATACAAGCATTATAAACAAATGTACAGTTGGTAGTGAAAGTATTCAGACCCCTTGAAATGTTTCACTCTTTGTTTCATTGCAGCCATTTGGTAAATTCAAAAAAATTCATTTTTTCTCATTAATGTGCATTCTCCAATCCCATCTTGACAAAAAAAACTGAATATAGATATTTGTGCAAACTTATTAAAAAAGAAAAACTGAAATATGACATGGTCATAATTAGTGTTGAGCGAACATGCTCGGCACTACTCGTTACTCGCACGAGTATCACTGTACTCGGGTGACTCGCCGAGCACCGAGTAATCTCGCGATACTCGTGCTGTGCTCGTGGTCGTCATCTCTCCATGTTGGCGCTCTTTTGAGAGCCAGCCCACGTGCAGGGATTGGCTGACAGACCACTGCAATGCCACAGCCCTGTTGGTTGTGGTATAGCAGTGATTGGCCGGCCTGCACAGCGTCACCGAGCCTTTATAAGTCCCGGCGCGCTGTGCTCGGCACACAGCCTTCCAGACAGTGAGTGTAGGGAGAGTGTCTGCTGCTGATTAGGGACAGATTTGCGGCCCTCATAGGTAGATCCGGAGCAGGGCTGCAAACTGCTGCTGCTGACCACAACAGTCCTTCTCAGGACTAATCTAGGAGGACATAGGCAGGGTGATCCAAATCGGAGTCCAAGATTTCCAGTGACCAGAACAGTCCTTCTCAGGACTAATCTAGGAGGATATAGGCAGGGTGATACAGATTGAAATCCAAGCTTTTCTGTGACCATTAGAGTCACCACACTCTTGTACTTAGTACCTTAATACAGGTTAGGGACTAAAATCCTCTCTTCAAACCATTACAGTCACCAGACAGGTGTACGTACTACCTTAATACAGGTTAGGGAACTAAAATCCTAACTCTTGTCATCAAAACAGTCACCAGACAGGTGTACGTACTACCTTAATACAGGTTAGGGACTAAAATCCTCTGTTGAACCATTACAGTCACCAGACAGGTGTACGTACTACCTTAATACAGGTTAGGGAACTAAAATCCTAACTCTTGTCATCAACACAGTCACCAGACAGGTGTACGTACTACCTTAATACAGGTTAGGGACTAAAATCCTCTCTTGAACCATTACAGTCACCAGACAGGTGTACGTACTACCTTAATACAGGTTAGGGAACTAAAATCCTAACTCTTGTCATCAAAACAGTCACCAGACAGGTGTACGTACTACCTTAATACAGGTTAGGGACTAAAATCCTCTCTTCAAACCATTACAGTCACCAGACAGGTGTACGTACTACCTTAATACAGGTTAGGGAACTAAAATCCTAACTCTTGTCATCAAAACAGTCACCAGACAGGTGTACGTACTACCGTAATACAGGTTAGGGACTAAAATCCTCTCTTCAAACCATTACAGTCACCAGACAGGTGTACGTAGTACCTTAATACAGGTTAGGGAACTAAAATCCTAACTCTTGTCATCAAAACAGTCACCAGACAGGTGTACGTACTGCCTTAATACAGGTAAGGGACTAAAATCCTCTCTTCAAACCATTACAGTCACCAGACAGGTGTACGTAGTACCTTAATACAGGTTAGGGAACTAAAATCCTAACTCTTGTCATCTCAACAGTCACCACACTGTTGTACGTCATACGTTTCTACAAGTTAGGGAACTAAAATCCTAACTATTGTCATCTCAACAGTCACCACACTGTTGTACGTCATAAGTTTCTACAAGTTAGGGAACTAAAATCCTAACAATTGTCATCTCAACAGTCACCACACTGTTGTACGTCATAAGTTTCTACAAGTTAGGGAACTAAATCCTAATATCTTGTCATCCACACAGTCACCACACTGTTGTACGTCATAACGTTTCTACAGGTTAGGGAACTAAGATCCAACTCTTGTCATCTCAACAGTCACCACACTGTTGTAATCGGTCATAAGTTTTCTAACAAGTTAGGGACTAATATCCTAACTCTTGTCAAGTCAACAGTCACCACAACGTTGTACGTCATAGTATTCTACAGGTTAGGACTAAAATCCTAACTATTTCATCTCAACAGTCACCACACATGTTGTACGTCATAGTTTCATACAGGTTAGGGAACTAAAATCCTAACTCTTGTCATCATCAACAGTCACCACACGTTGTACGTCATACTTAATACAGGTTAGGGACTAAAATCCTAACTCTTGTCATACTCAACAGTCACCACACGTTGTACGTCATACGTTTCTACAGGTTAGGGAACTAAAATCCTAACTCTTGTCATCTCAACAGTCACCAACTGTTGTACGTCATACTTATACAGGTTAGGGAACTAAAATCCTAACTCTTGTACTCAACAGTCACCACACAGTTGTACGTATACGTTTATACAGGTTAGGGAACTAAAATCCTAACTCTTGTCATCTAACAGTCACCACAGTTGTACGTCATACTTATACAGGTTAGGGAACTAAAATCCTAACTCTTGTCACTCAACAGTCACCAACATGTTGTACGTCATAACTTTACAAGTTAGGGAACTAAAATCCTAACTCTTGTCATCTCAAACAGTCACCAACTGTTGTACGTACATACGTTTCTACAGGTTAGGGAACTAAAATCCTAACTCTTGTCATCTCATACAGTCACACAACGTTGTACGTCATAAGTTTATACAGGTTAGGGAACTAAAATCCTAACTCTTGTCATCAACGTCACACAGTGTACGTCACCTAATACAGGTTAGGACTAAAACCTCTCTGTCATAACCATACAGTCCCAGACAGGTGTACGTTACTTAACAGGTTAGGGAACTAAAATCCTAACTCTTGTCATCTCAACAGTCACCACACTGTTGTACGTCATAAGTTTCTACAAGTTAGGGAACTAAAATCCTAACTTTGTCATCTCAACAGTCACCACACTGTTGTACGTCATACGTTTCTACAGGTTAGGGAACTAAAATCCTAACTATTGTCATCTCAACAGTCACCACACTGTTGTACGTCATAAGTTTCTACAGGTTAGGGAACTAAAATCCTAACTCTTGTCATCTCAACAGTCACCACACTGTTGTACGTCATACGTTTCTACAGTTAGGGAACTAAAATCCTAACTCTTGTCATCTCAACAGTCACCACACTGTTGTACGTCATACGTTTCTACAGTTAGGGAACTAAAATCCTAACTCTTGTCATCTCAACAGTCACCACACTGTTGTACGTCATACGTTTTACAGGTTAGGGAACTAAAATCCTAACTCTTGTCATCTCAACAGTCACCACACTGTTGTACGTCATAAGTTTCTACAAGTTAGGGAACTAAAATCCTAACTCTTGTCATCTCAACAGTCACCACACTGTTGTACGTCATACGTTTCTACAGGTTAGGGAACTAAAATCCTAACTCTTGTCATCTCAACAGTCACCACACTGTTGTACGTCATAAGTTTCTACAGTTAGGGAACTAAAATCCTAACTCTTGTCATCTCAACAGTCACCACACTGTTGTACGTCATAAGTTTCTACAGGTTAGGGAACTAAAATCCTAACTCTTGTCATCTCAACAGTCACCACACTGTTGTACGTCATACGTTTCTACAGTTAGGGAACTAAAATCCTAACTCTTGTCAATCATACAGTCACCACACTGTTGTACGTCATACGTTTCTACAGGTTAGGGAACTAAAATCCTAACTCTTGTCATCTCAACAGTCACCACACTGTTGTACGTCATACGTTTCTACAAGTTAGGGAACTAAAATCCTAACTCTTGTCATCTCAACAGTCACCACACTGTTGTACGTCATAAGTTTCTACAGTTAGGGAACTAAAATCCTAACTCTTGTCATCTCAACAGTCACCACACTGTTGTACGTCATAACGTTTCTACAGGTTAGGGAACTAAAATCCTAACTCTTGTCATCTCAACAGTCACCACACTGTTGTACGTCATACGTTTCTACAAGGTTAGGGAACTAAAATCCTAACTCTTGTCATCTCAACAGTCACCACACTGTTGTACGTCATAAGTTTATACAAGTTAGGGAACTAAAATCCTAACTCTTGTCATCTCAACAGTCACCACACTGTTGTACGTCATACGTTTCTACAAGTTAGGGAACTAAAATCCTAACTATTGTCATCTCAACAGTCACCACACTGTTGTACGTCATACGTTTATACAGGTTAGGGAACTAAAATCCTAATCTGCCTGTACCTCCACACTGTGACTCATAGCGTTTCTACAAGTTAGGGAACTAAAATCCTAACTCTTGTCATCTCAACAGTCACCACACTGTTGTACGTCATACGTTTCTACAGGTTAGGGAACTAAAATCCTAACTCTTGTCATCTCAACAGTCACCACACTGTTGTACGTCATACGTTTCTACAGGTTAGGGAACTAAAATCCTAACTCTTGTCATCTCAACAGTCACCACACTGTTTGTACGTCATAGTTTCTACAAGTTAGGGAACTAAAATCCTAACTCTTGTCATCTCAACAGTCACCACACTGTTGTACGTCATACGTTTCTACAGGTTAGGGAACTAAAATCCTAACTCTTGTCATTCAACAGTCACCACACTGTTGTACGTCATAAGTTTCTACAAGTTAGGGAACTAAAATCCTAACTCTTGTCATCTCAACAGTCACCACACTGTTGTACGTCATAAGTTTCTACAGGTTAGGGAACTAAAATCCTAACTCTTGTCATCTCAACAGTCACCACACTGTTGTACGTCATACGTTTCTACAAGTTAGGGAACTAAAATCCTAACTCTTGTCAAGTCAACAGTCACCACACTGTTGTACGTCATACGTTTCTACAGGTTAGGGAACTAAAATCCTAACTCTTGTCATCTCAACAGTCACCACACTGTTGTACGTCATACGTTTCTACAAGTTAGGGAACTAAAATCCTAACTCTTGTCATCTCAACAGTCACCACACTGTTGTACGTCATAAGTTTCTACAAGTTAGGGAACTAAAATCCTAACTCTTGTCATCTCAACAGTCACCACACTGTTGTACGTCATACGTTTCTACAGGTTAGGGAACTAAAATCCTAACTCTTGTCATCTCAACAGTCACCACACTGTTGTACGTCATACGTTTCTACAAGTTAGGGAACTAAAATCCTAACTCTTGTCATCTCAACAGTCACCACACTGTTGTACGTCATAAGTTTATACAAGTTAGGGAACTAAAATCCTAACTCTTGTCATCTCAACAGTCACCACACTGTTGTACGTCATACGTTTCTACAAGTTAGGGAACTAAAATCCTAACTATTGTCATCTCAACAGTCACCACACTGTTGTACGTCATACCTTTATACAGGTTAGGGAACTAAAATCCTAATCTCCTGTGACCTCCACAGTGACTAGGCAGTTGTCGCTCTATACAGGGAAAATGCGCAAAGGCGTTGGCAAGGGCGTTGGCAAGGAACAAGGAAGTGGACGTGATGGTGGTGCAGGCAGAGGCCGAGGTAGTGTGCAAGCACTCATTTCGCAACAACAAAGGGCCACATCTCCTCGCTCGCACGTCCTGTCCCAAATTCTTGGGGCTCGCAGCAGTACACCACTGTTGAACCAAGACCAGTGTCAACAGGTTGTTACTTGGATAGCGGATAATGCTTCAAGTCAGATGGGCACCTCCACAAACACCCTGTCTTCCGCACGGTCAACTGTCAGTAGCCGTGATACTGCACCGCACATTTCCCAATCTGATCCTCCTTCCTACCACCTGGCCGATTACACGTCCACGGACATTACAGATCCCACACTAGGACACTCGGAAGAGCTGTTCACGTATCCATTCGCAGAATCTGGCCTGTCGCCACCTCCTCTTGAAGTGGGTCATGAGGAGATGGTATGTACAGATGCCCAAATATTTGAGCAGCCGCGTTATGACGAACGGAACGTTGTCAAAGTGTCTCAACAAGGGTGGACGATGATGAGACACAATTGCCAGGAAGTCAGGAGGAGGATCAGGGTGCGGAAGAGGAAGACGACGTGGTGGATGATCCAGTAGCTGACCCTACATGGCAGGAGGATATGCAGAGCGAGGACAGCAGTGCACAGGGGGAGGGAGGCGTAGCATCACAACAGCCAGTACGAAGCAGGGGTGCATCCGCAGGCAGAAGGCAGGCAACCGTTCCCCGGAACAACAACACGACTCAAGGTGCCTGTGCAAATGTTCGGTCTTCCCGAGTCTGGGAGTTTTTTAAGTTGGCTCCAGAAGACTCTAAAAAGGCCATTTGCCACACCTGCCATGCCACTATCAGCAGGGGTACGAAAACTAGCAGCCTGACCACCACCAGCATGATCAGGCACATGTCAGCCAAGCACCCGACTTTGTGGGAAGTACCACAGAGTCGAGGAGCGGTGCGTGCTGATGTCACTGCTAGGTCGTCGGCTGTTGTGCATGCAAGCCAATCCCCTGTCCATGCTGGCCGCGAACAAGCCTCCTGTCCTGCACCTGAAGTTGCTGAAGCACAAATTACGCCACCATCAAGCACGTCCTTGTCCCAGCGCAGCGTTCAATTATCCATTCAGCAAACATTTGAACGCAGGCGCAAATACGCTGCCAATGCCCCACATGCCACAGTCCTCAATGCTCACATTTCGCGACTCATAGCGCTAGAAATGTTGCCTTTCCGTCTGGTGGAGACGGACGCATTCCGCGACCTGATGGCGGCTGCTGTCCCACGTTACTCGGTCCCCAGCCGACACTATTTCTCCAGATGTGCCGTCCCCGCATTGCATAACCACGTGTCCAACACCATCACACGTGCCCTGAACAATGCTGTTTCAGCCAAAGTCCACCTTACCACAGACACGTGGACAAGTGCTTGTGGGCAAGGCCGCTACATCTCCCTGACGGCACACTGGATTAATATTGTGGAGGCTGGGACCCAGTCTGAGCGAGGGACGGAACACGTCCTTCCCACACCAAGGATAGCAGGCCCTACCTCTGTCATGGTTTCACCGACACTCTACAGCTCCGGAATGTCATGCTCTTCAGCCTCCTCCTCCTCCACCTGCGCATCCTCATCCACTGTACCCTCCACACCAGTCCCAAGCTGGAAGCACTGCAGCACTGCCTCTGCAAAGCGGCAACAGGCTGTGCTGAAGCTAGTCTGCATAGGTGACAAACCCCACAATGCAGAAGAGGTGTGGACAGCTCTGAAACAGCAGGCAGATCACTGGCTCACACCTCTGAACCTAAAGCCAGGAAAGGTCGTGTGTGACAATGGCCGGAACCTGGTGGCAGCTTTGAGGCGAGGGCAGCTGACGCATGTTCCATGCGTGGCCCATGTGCTCAACCTGGTGGTTCAGAGGTTTGTGAAGTCATACCCGGAGGTGTCTGACCTGCTGGTAAAAGTTCGGCGTCTGTCTGCACATTTTCGCAAGTCACCTGCTGCTTCAGCCGGCCTTGCAAGCTTTCAGCGCCGTTTGCGTCTTCCGGCCCACAGACTGGTGTGTGATGTCCCCACGCGTTGGAATTCAACGCTGCACATGTTGGTCAGGATATGTGAGCAGAAGAGGGCAGTTGTGGACTACCTGCATCACCTAAGCCGTCGGGAAATGGGTCAAACTCCACACATAACACCTGAGGAGTGGAGATGGATGTCGGACCTATGCACCGTCCTCCAAAACTTTGAGGACTCCACCAAGATGGTGAGCGGTGATGACGCCATTATTAGCGTCACCATACCACTACTCTGCCTTCTAAAACGGTCTCTGCTGAAAATAAAAGAGGATGCATTGCAGGCCGAGCGCGATGACTTAGAGCAAGAAACTGTAGTGGGTGTGGGTGAAAACACACAGCCCAGCCTCATGTCATCACAACGTGTAGTGGAGGACTATGACGAGGAGGAGGAGGAGGAGGAGGATGAAGACATGGAGCAACTCTCAGGCCAAATTGGGGATATGACATGCACACCAGTCATACCCTCGATTCAGCGTGGCTGGCCAGAGGACAGGGGAGATGAGGAGGAGGAGGAGGAGGAGGACAGCATGTTCAGTCATCGTGTTGGTCTGGATACTGATGTGATGGCTGTTAAGAGTCTGGCGCACATGGCTGACTTTATGGTAAGCTGCCTGTCTCGTGACCCTCGCGTTCAGAACATCTTGGCCGACAATCAGTACTGGTTGGCAACACTCTTAGACCCACGCTACAAGGAGAACTTTATGTCTCTCATTCCTGAGGCGGAGAGGTCAGCCAAAATGCTGCAGTTCCAGAGGGCCATAGTCACGGAAGTTGTGAAATCCTTCCCCTCACAAAACGCTAGCGGCATAGGTCAGGATTCGATGGACAACCAAGGCGTACGGCCGAGAGGGGCACAAGTCCAATCCGCCAGAGGCAGGGGAACTGTCTTTACGATGTGGGACAGTTTTCTCAGCCCCTCACGTACCACAGCCCCTGAGGTGCGGGGTAGTGCCACCAGAAATGCTAAGTTCGGGCAGATGCTGAAGGAGTACCTTGCAGATCGAACAACTGTACTGCGAGATTCATCGGTGCCTTTCAATTATTGGGTCTCCAAGCTCGACACGTGGCATGAATTGGCTCTCTACGCCTTGGAAGTCCTGGCCTGCCCTGCCGCTAGCGTTTTATCAGAGCGTGTTTTCAGTGCAGCAGGTGGAATCATCACTGATAAACGCACCCGCCTGTCAACTGAAAATGCGGACAGGCTCACTCTGATCAAGATGAACAAGGGTTGGATTGGGCCAGACTTCACCACACCACCAGCAAATGACAACTGAATTTTATTTTGTTATTTGAATTTGACATGTACCTCCACTCACCAATGGGTACACACTTCCGTACTTTGGCTAATCGCTGGACTCCTACTCCTTCTCCTCATGTGACACCATGATGAGCGTTAGAATAGTTAGGCTCTTGTTTGAGGTATACGCACAGTGGTAAATTTTGTAGCCCATTCTGTTAGAATGGGCATTACAACGACAGGAGACCCGCTCCTTTTCAATGGGAAAAATATTTTTAGGTACTCCTACACGTCTCTATCCAGGGACAAAGAGGAGCCTCCAAATTTTTGGCTGCCCTGACAAAAGGGCTACACTACAATACACCCTGTTCTTCTTAACAGGCCCTCCTGCACGTCTCCATCCAGGGACAAAGAGGAGCCTCCCAATTTTTGGCTGCCCTGACCTAAGGGCTCTACTACAATACACCCACTTGAGGGTTACAGGCCCTACTACATGTCTGTATGCATGGGTCATTGTTGAACCTCCCAATTTTTGGCTGCCCTGACCAAAGGGCTCTACTACAATACACCCACTTGAGGGTTACAGGCCCTACTACATGTCTGTATGCATGGGTCATTGTTGAACCTCCCAATTTTTGGCTGCCCTGACCAAAGGGCTCTACTACAATACACCCACTTGAGGGTTACAGGCCCTACTACATGTCTGTATGCATGGGTCATTGTTGAACCTCCCAATTTTTGGCTGCCCTGACCAAAGGGCTCTACTACAATACACCCACTTGAGGGTTACAGGCCCTACTACATGTCTGTATGCATGGGTCATTGTTGAACCTCCCAATTTTTGGCTGCCCTGACCAAAGGGCTCTACTACAATACACCCAGTTCTTCTTAACAGGCCCTCCTGCACGTCTCCATCCAGGGACAAAGAGGAGCCTCCCAATTTTTGGCTGCCCTGACCTAAGGGCTCTACTACAATACACCCACTTGAGGGTTACAGGCCCTACTACATGTCTGTATGCATGGGTCATTGTTGAACCTTCCAATTTTTGGCTGCCCTGACCAAAGGGCTCTACTACAATACACCCACTTGAGGGTTACAGGCCCTACTACATGTCTGTATGCATGGGTCATTGTTGAACCTCCCAATTTTTGGCTGACCTGACCAAAGGGCTCTACTACAATACACCCAGTTCTTTTTAACAGGCCCTCCTGCACGTCTCCATCCAGGGACAAAGAGGAGCCTCCCAATTTTTGGCTGCCCTGACCTAAGGGCTCTACTACAATACACCCACTTGAGGGTTACAGGCCCTACTACATGTCTGTATGCATGGGTCATTGTTGAACCTCCCAATTTTTGGCTGCCCTGACCAAAGGGCTCTACTACAATACACCCACTTGAGGGTTACAGGCCCTACTACATGTCTGTATGCATGGGTCATTGTTGAACCTCCCAATTTTTGGCTGCCCTGACCAAAGGGCTCTACTACAATACACCCAGTTCTTCTTAACAGGCCCTCCTGCACGTCTCCATCCAGGGACAAAGAGGAGCCTCCCAATTTTTGGCTGCCCTGACCTAAGGGCTCTACTACAATACACCCACTTGAGGGTTACAGGCCCTACTACATGTCTGTAAGCATGGGTCATTGTTGAACCTCCCAATTTTTGTCTACCCTGACCAAAGGGCTATACTACAATACACCCACTTGAGGGTTACAGGCCCTACTACATGTCTGTATGCATGGGTCATTGTTGAACCTCCCAATTTTTGTCTGCCCTGGCCAAAGGGCTATACTACAATACACCCACTTGAGGGTTACAGGCCCTACTACATGTCTGTAAGCATGGGTCATTGTTGAACCTCCCAATTTTTGGCTGCCCTGACCAAAGGGCTATACTACAATACACCCACTTGAGGGTTACAGGCCCTACTACATGTGTGTATGCATGGGTCATTGTTGAATCTCCCAATTTTTGTCTGCCCTGGCCAAAGGGCTATACTACAATACACCCACTTGAGGGTTACAGGCCCTACTACATGTCTGTAAGCATGGGTCATTGTTGAACCTCCCAATTTTTGGCTGCCCTGGCCAATGGGCTATACTACAATACACCCAGTTCTTGTTTACAGGCCATCCTGCATGTCTGTATCCAGGGGCATTGGTGAACCTCCCAATTTTGGACTGCCCTGGCAAAGGAAGATACTACAATAGACCCAGTTCTTCAAAATGGGCACATTATTTCTAGACAGGGCTTCATGTACGTCTCTTGTCAGGGTCATCGGAGTGCCGCACAATGTTTTCACGTAAAATCTTTCATGTAATCACAAAAAGTAACATACACCAGCTGTATCTCACTATTGGGTATGTGCCCTTAACATTTCCACCCTAAATATTCATTTTGGTGTCATTTTGGAAGGTTTTCTGGACACTCCGTAAAATTGGCGTGAAACTCGGACAACATTGTTCACAGCTGTGACTTTTGAGTGAGAAATGCTTCCAGGGGTCTTCCCCATGGTGTTGCCATGTCATTTCAGCACTCTTCTGAGACTTTTGTGACATTTTTAGGGTTTTTCCAGGCAGCCGGCAGTCATTTCATAAAAATACTCGTGTCTCCCATAGGATAACATTGGGCTCGTTACTCGGGCCGAGTACACGAGTATCTCGGGATGCTCGGCCCGAGCTTCGAGCACCCGAGCATTTTAGTACTCGCTCATCACTAGTCATAATTAGTCAGACACTTTGCTCTTTATTGAGTAGAAGCACCCTTTTTGAGCTAGTAAAGCTATGAGTCTTCTTGGGAATGATGCAACAAGTTTTTCACATCTGGATTTGGGGACCCTTTCCCATTCTTATTTGCAGATCCTCTCCACTTCCGTCAGGTTGGATGGTGAACATTGGTGGACAGCCATTTTCAGGTCTGCTGAATTGGGTTTAGGTCAGGGCTCTGGCTGGACCAGTCAAGAATGGTCACAGAGTTGTTCTGAAGCCACTCCTTTGTTATTTTAGCTGTGTGCTTAAGGTCATTGTCTTGTTGGAAGGTGAAACCTCAGCAAAGTCTGAGGTCCAGAGCAATCTGGAAGAGGTTTTCATGCAGGATATCTCTGTATTTTGCCGCATTTATGTTTCCTCCAATTGCAACCAGTCATCCTGTCCCTGCAGCTGAAAAACACCCCATAGCGTGATGTTTATTGTACATTGTGGCAGAACAAAGACATTTCCTCCACAATATGTCTCAAAAAGACAAGTAGATATGGAATCCAGATGAAAATATGGGTCACCATGTATTGTTATGAAGAAACTAGACTCATAACTTTATTTGAAAGTTTTATCCTTATTTTAAGTGATTTTAAGCCTTGAATATCCAAATCCTAAGGCCTTATTAGGCTGGGGTTACACATAGAAGTCCGTTTTTGGAAGTGTTGCTAAAAACGGATTGGCTATCTGAACGTCTTCCAAAAACGGATTGGTAGGTGTGGGGATGCATAACTGTCCATTGGAGACCATTATATGCGTTTCAAAAACGCATGCGTTAACGGATGGTGTACCATGTGTAGCATGCGTTAACGCATCCGTTTTTACAAATGATGTGCGTTTCCTGAAATGATGGCTACTGTCATGGGCCCTTCATAAATATTCATTACTGGCCACACCCTTCAGCCAATAAAAAGGACAGCTAAATCAGGGGGTGTGACCACCTTCCTTTTGGTAGCTTCATATCACACACGTTCCTGCTGTCCTGATGGATCGTCATCTGGAGATTGATATCCTCCTCCTTCAGCTACGATACGTGGCTGCACGGCGGCGACAGTTGCGCCAAGCACGCCGTTCCAGAGTCCGGATTCATGAGGTGAACGTGTTGCGGTCACAGCATGGTGCCTTCCATGTTCTTTTCCCTCAACTGCGGCTCTTCCCGGATAAATTCCACAGGTACCTCAGGATGTCTGTGGAGGCGTTCGATCAACTGCTGGAGCTGGTGGGCCCACACATCACCCGGCAGGGCACGCATTGGAGTCCGGCCATTTCCCCAGTGGAGAGACTGGTGGTCACATTGCAGTAAGTGTGTTTTCCCTGCTGCCTTCTTGCCTGCACACACACAACACATGTGTTTGGCGTTTTTTTTGTTCCCCGTACATGAACTTCATTATGGTGTTTCTTGCCCGGGTTTGCGGATGTCTCATGATGTGTCGTCACTGTGTTCATGGACAATGTAGTGTGAGTAGGTGTGTTAGCGGCTGGCCTTGTAATTGCCACATATTGCAGTTTAGTGATGTATAGATTCACACACCAAGGACGTTGTCATCACCACGGCCACAATCAATCAAAGATCTGGCTAGAAAATAGCCATTTAAGGCACCACTACATTGCCAGCTCCCCTGGAAGGCAAACCAGGTCTAATTATACTGCAGCATTAGACTGGAATAATGACACCTGATTTTTCTCCCATGGAACCTGGCAATATACCGCTGAAGGAAAGGTTTATTCATCTAGCTGAGCTTATGTAGAGTTTGTGCGTGAAGATTGGAATGTGCTTGGATGTTGAATGCAGATATGAAATATAGATATGTTGCAAACATATGAGCTTGGACTGGTTGAACGTGAGGGACCGTGAAGACGGTCCACGTTTTTTTTTTTAACAGGGGCAAAGGTTAGTGATGCATCCAAGGCAACAGAACATAGTTCTGTGGATGTGTTAATCATTGTGTCTTCAAGGTCATTTGCCTTAAGGCGGGCGTCACACGCTTCAATATTGATAGTGATCTTGCTAGCAATCACATGCACGCGCGATCGCTAACAAAATCGTTCACATCATTAGTGACCTGTCACACAGACAGACTCACCAGCGATGTTGAGCAGCGAGATCCCTGGTAACTATGGTACACATCGGGTTACTAGGCGCCGCGTGGCGCTTAGTAAATGGCCGTTTAACATACATACCATCTCCCAGCATAGGCTGTGGCGCTGGGAGATGGATCATCGTGGTGTCACACACCACCATGAGGCAGATTGAGCAAGCGTTTATCGGTTGATATGAGCTCCTGCTCACAAATCTGCCATCACACAAGCAAGCAATTGAACATTGTAAAATCGCGTGATTGCACGCAGTGATGTGCAAACAATATTGGTTACGCGCCCAAAACGCAGATCGCTTAAGCAATATTGTGCTTTAAATTGATGCGTGTGATGGCCGCCTTAGGGCAACGTCACACACACACATATCTGTGCAGATATTGTTTGCAGCTCTGTGTTTGGCACGAAATAATGGACATATATTTCCAGTTTTGGGGCAGGAGAGAAAAAGAGCCATGTGTCCAGGATTTCTCAGCAAACCAAGATCTGGAAAAAAAATCTGCACAAATATGGGTAGGGTCACATTGAAAACATAAATTGCATTCACCGCATCCGGATCCGGATGCGGTGAACGCAATGCCGGGCACACACATTTTTTTTCAAAAATGTGTGGTGAATACCGGACTGCGGTCACCGGATGGCTCAGGATGTGTAATCCTGAGCCATCCGGTAACTGCATAGGTTGCGGATCCCGGCTATTGCCGGGATCAGCAAACCTAGTAAAGAGTTAAATTGATTGGTAAATGACTGTTTGAGGTCTGTAGGGGGGCTTAGACCCCCCTACAGACCGGCCGCCCACTTCGGTGGCCTCCTACTACAATATCCCCGATGGCACGGGCTCATCCGAGCCCGTGCAAGTCCCCACACCCCCAGCCCTCCGAATTACTATACCGGGGTGCCTGCACCCCTCTGGTATAGTTATTCCTGTATGTGTGGTAAATGATATATTAAAGTATTGGAGTTCATATTTACGGGTCTTCTCCTGCAGTGTTTTGCTAAATCCATGGGCGGGGCTGTTTGCGGCAGCCTCCGCCCCCTCATTTCTCATGGCCGCCCCCTCTTTGCCTCATCCATTGATGTGAGGCCGGACGCGTCATGAAAGGGGCGGGGCGAAACGCGTCACACCGTGCGCCCCGCCCCTTTCATGACGCGTCCGGCCTCACATCAATGGATGAGGCAAAGAGGGGGCGGCCATGAGAAATGAGGGGGCGGAGGCTGCCGCAAACAGCCCCGCCCATGGATTTAGCAAAACACTGCAGGAGAAGACCCGTAAATATGAACTCCAATACTTTAATATATCATTTACCACACATACAGGAATAACTATACCAGAGGGGTGCAGGCACCCCGGTATAGTAATTCGGAGGGCTGGGGGTGTGGGGACTTGCACGGGCTCGGATGAGCCCGTGCCATCGGGGATATTGTAGTAGGAGGCCACCGAAGTGGGCGGCCGGTCTGTAGGGGGGTCTAAGCCCCCTACAGACCTCAAACAGTCATTTACCAATCAATTTAACTCTTTACTAGGTTTGCTGATCCCGGCAATAGCCGGGATCCGCAACCTATGCAGTTACCGGATGGCTCAGGATTACACATCCTGAGCCATCCGGTGACCGCAGTGCGGTCCCGGCAAACGCTGCGAAAACTGCTGCCTGCATGATTTTTAACGCAGGCAGCAGTGCCGGATCCGGCCACCGGATGGCTTGTAAAGCCATCCGGTGTTTTGCATAGGCTCCTATGAGGAGCGTTTCCTGGTCCGGTTTTGAGCTTTTTTAAAGCTCAAAACCGGATCAGGATTTTAAACAAAAAACGCCGATGTGACCCTAGCCTATGTGTGTGTGTGACGTGGCCCTTACATCCCATTATTGTATGTGTGTCTTGCCTTCTTCATTGCGTTCCTCCCCAAGGGCCATGTCCAGATGTTGCTGAGCAGGCACCAACAGCAAGAGGGTGCCCAAGGCGCACGTAATTTGCCATTTCAGGGTCAGCTGGGCAACTTGACAAACAAGAAAGGGTTTGACAACCAGACACTTCACTTGGCAGCAGCTGAACCATGGTTTGATATGGCACATTGGTGCAATTGGACACCCACAGTTAGGGCTCAGCAACACACTCGTGGGTTGCCATACAAATACTTAGCTGTTGTAAAACAAATATCTTCAGTGTGTGCACGTGGCTTAAGAGTGTGCTGCTACATGAGTGTTGTTTGTGTATGAATGTCGAAGTCAGTGGCCTGGATATGATGCTGGTAGCATATCACTAATCATGTGTCTCTACTTTCAAATTGTAATGGACGTCTGTTAGTAGTTTGCCTGCAATCTTACATTACCTGTACATTTTGTAAACACATTTGCAGCCATGTTGCTTAGTTGTTCTTCCAAAGCTCTGTTTGTTGACATGTATTTTGCAGTAGTCTTGTTCACAGCATACTAATGGTGTTGTTGTTCTGTTTAACAGGTTCCTTGCAACAGGGGAGTCCTATGCCTCCCTCCATTATCAATTCCGAATTGGACGCTCAACCATCACCAAGTTCATCCCACAGATCTGTGATGTGTTGTGGGAGAAACTTCAGCCTTTGGTAATGGCACAACCAAACAACAACACGTGGATGTCAAGTGCCCTGTCATTTGGAGAAAAAGCGCATTTTCCAAACTGTGTCGGAGCCCTCGATGGGAAACACATAAGAATTCGCAAGCCCCCACACAGCGCCTCACTGTTTTTTAACTATAAACGTTATTTCTCAATCGTCCTCATGGCAATTGCGGACTCCAGGGGGAGATTCATCTCCGTCGACATTGCGGCATATGGCCGCACAAATGACTCTCGGGTGTTCAAGGACAGTGTGATGGGGCAAGCCCTTTACAGTGGCTGCTTAAATCTGCCGCAGCCTTGTCCTTTGCCTGGCACCAGCTCACCCAGTGCGCCACACATGTACTGGTTGCAGATGAGGCATTCCAGCTTCACATTAATCTACTCAAGCCGTATGCCAGCCGCACACTCACGGCTGCACGGCAGAACTTCAATATGAGGTTAAGCCGGGCACGTCAGTATGTAGAGTGTGCCTTTGGCATACTGGCAGCAAAGTGGCGTGTGCTTTTGACCACCATTCAGCTGCATCCTCATAATGTGGACAGTGTCATCAAAGCCTGTACCTGTCTACATAACTTTGTAATTAATCAAGAACTGCCCAATGTTGACCCCACTCTGTGGTCTTCTCCTTTATTACCCATACAACAGCCCAGTGTGCGTGCCCCTCTTGCCGCCATCACTGTAAGGGAACAATTTACTACTTACTTCATGAATGACCCAGCCCCTCAATCTCATTTGTAAGGATACCTTTACCCACAAAGTGATCTTGTTTAAACACAACTCCTTATGTTTTGCATTTGTGGTTTGTTCCAACACTGCATCCTTTCCTCAGCTATGTGGTGATTCTATGTGTTTTAAAAATAAGATGGCTGATCCCTTGGTTTTATTTACAACTGTCTTGGATGTGTTTGATTTCGGAGTGTGTGGCCCAACACGTTACAGTGTTCAGACCAGAACGTGTAAGTGATGGGTGTTTGTGTGGAGTTTATCCTCCTCACATAGCATTTCTGTGTGGCCATGATCACATGTGTTGGGCAAACACACAATTTCTTTTGGGTGGCTTCACAACTAGGTGGGATTGTAACCCGGCTTGTCGTCAACCACACAGGTCCTTATCCAAGGCTTCCGTGTTTGTAAGCCAGCCTTAATGCTACCTTTACATGCAGCCACAGGAATGTTGAAATCAATAAGCATCTGACACAATTGTGGCTGTTGGCCTGAAAACACTTTGAAGTGGCTGTGTGTAATTCCACATTTTAAGTCATGTGACTTGCAGATACATGACTTAACACGCACCCACTTAAAGCTGCTTATATGACACCAGGCACAATTGTGTCCTATGGCTGGCGGTTTATACCTTCCTGGGGCTGTGTGTCACTGAGCCCAACATTTTCACGTATGCCTTATTCAGTATGGTCTCAACACATGAGCACATTAATTTTCAGCCCCTTGTTTAATGTAAGGGACCCACTCATGTTAACTTACCACCTGGGAGGAGTTTGGCTTCACATTTTGGTTGGATCACATGGCCTCATGCAATGAGTATGGTCTGAAGTTAGAAGATGTGTACACATACCACCTATTGATATACGGCATGTAACCTTGACCTTGCACATATGTTAATATGTCAAAATAAAACATTACATTTGTGTCACAAATTTTTGTTCATAAATAAAGAAATGAAATGCAGGTTCACCAGGCATAGGAACATTTTTAATGTGGTTGCATAAAGGGCTGATAAAAAAAATGGCTCACACGGAGCAAAGATGCTGGCAAAAGAGCATCGAGCCTGGTTTGGCAAACATAATGATTTCCATGTGTGCAACCCAACATGGGCAATAATAATTTTGAAAAGTAATCTCTGTGTCAACAGGACACAAACTGGTTAAACATGGTCGCCCGGCCCTAAAGAGATCACTCCCCCTTCCCGGACACATCGTCACACACAAGGGTTAGATTGATGGGGAACTTAACAGAGTACTTCTGTACCAGCTGATTGAATTCCCCTTTAAAATTTAATTTGTCCTGTGGTGGGATAGCCAGAAGTTCCGGTATGTATGAACTAAAATAGTTCATCCACTGCTGGGCAGGACCCCCACACTCCTTCTGGCCCATTTGGGCAATTTGGTGTTCAATAACTGTGCAGTTGTCACGCACACTCTTGTGAAGGCGCTGTAAGCTCTCCACTATGATTGTGTCTGTCTCCTCGCGGTTGGTTGTTTTTTTCCGGCCACGGGTAGGTCGGGATGTAGCCGGGGTCGCTGTAGGGGTAGTTGTTGGTCCACTGCCTTCTACAGTTTGGGTACCCACAACAGTCTGTGAGGCTGGCAAAGCCACACCTGCATCAGTGTCTTGGGTCTGGCTGGGAGGCATGTCCCCACTGCTCGGCTCCTGTTCCGGAACCTCGACAGCTGTGTTGCTGTGAGTTCTGCAAGATAAGGAAGATAGATATAATGTTAGCTACAACAAACACACATCAGTTCAGCACCTAACTTCAGTGCTGCATGTGTGTTCATACTCACTTTCGGGAGCCAAGTGTCTGGAGTAGGAAGGTCAGCTCATCGTGGTGCCTATAGATGGTGGGGGGTTTTGCAGCTGCCCCACTCTTAAAAGCCGCCATCTTCCTCACATCACGCTTGAATCGATCAAGGCAGGAGCGCCAGCGGATTTTCACCTTGTCATCTACATAGCATGGGAAAGACAGAGCACAACAGGAGACATGTGTGACAGCTATACACTACACCATTTCACAACACCACACATGTATGTATGGTTGGAGGTGTCCTCACCTATATACTCTTGCTCCTCAGAGTCAATTGATGTGAACCGCGGAAACATGGTGTGGCAGATGTCATGCCTAATTTCCCTGGTCACAATTGTATTTTTATAGTTCTCATTCCCCTGGTCCCACAGAGCGGGCTGCTTCTCAATGAGATGTATGAGGACCTTGTTGTCAATGCGTAGTTTCGAAAATTTCTTGGTTGTTGTATTTCCGCCTGTTTCAACATACTCCTACAGTCCAAAAAAGGAAAACATGAGCCACAAAAATTATGTGTGTGGTAAACTGAATGGTACCTTTACACGCCGCCACAACAGGATGGATACAACCCGCTACAGGCTACAAAAGTAGCTTGTCGCGCCAATATCGCCCGTAGTAGCGGCGTCTGAAGACGGGACGACACAGCCGGCTACAGATACCTCTGCATCCGTGCACTGCCCATAAACAGATGGCTACATCGCCGATTGTAGCGAGCTGTATCGGCGTGTAAAGAAGCTACAGAAGTGAACTCGGGACACCCGGCGATGTAGCTGCAATGTGGCTAAGGCGTCACCCATGCTCCGTGATACCGCGCCCCTTCAGCGATCATTGGTGGAAGATGCTGCGTTACGATTGGCCCTTGCCTCACAGCCCTCCATCTTGGATGAGCTGTCCCTTCAGCACTACACATACGCGCCGTATGCACGATCAGATAGTAGTACAATTACGCGGACACACACTTGAACGTAAAATCATAAATGGCCCATGATCTACATACAGTGTGCACATCCTATCAACATGATAACGAATAATGCGGGACACAGCGCACAAGTGTGTGTTACGTACCGCTCTGGCTTATTGCACAGCAGCTGCCGTAGAAGTGTTCCGGGTCTGGCAGTGCGCGCAGCGCGCACACAGATGCACACAATCCCATAGCACATCGGAGGAGATTACCCAGTAGACAGATCAGAGCCGTGTTGTACGGACTGCACTGTGGGTCTTCTGCAGTAGGGGCCGCATAAGTGTGTCGGGCGAGTCACTGCGTGTTGGGCTACTTATAAAGGTGCGTCACCCCCACAGCGGTCGTAATGACGTCATGACGTTGGTTTCATTTTCACTCTGCCTGCAAGGTGCCAGCCCCGCCTCTGCACACACCATAGCAGTCATGGCAGCCGTGCACCGCGCCGCAACATGGGGGATGGCGGAGCTGATCATCCTCATTGATCAGTGCGACCGTCGGGACTATTGGGGCCACCATCACCACCGCCACCCCAGGCTGCGCAATCGGTGCACCGTGCGGCGGATCCAGCGGGCCCTACTCTGCCAACTGGGGGTACAGAGGACAGTCAAAGCGATCCAAAAAAAGATCGCTGACTTGAAGCATAAGTGCCCAGGTCGCATACTGGACATCCGTGCCAGGATTGCCAGGCTGCGTGGTGAGTAATTGTTGCCCCAAAACACACACCGCCACATGTGCATGTCCCACAATACACAAAAAATGATGGAAACATATGACAAGGGACAGTGTGGCCTACACAATCAAACACATCTTCACAGTGTTGTGCTCATCCAGTCAGGCCTAAAAATGTCTCACACGCACAGTCCATGCATACAACATGAGTGTATGCATCCAGCATCACCTGGTTGATGCTAAGTAAGGCTGGGGTCACACACACAGATATCTGCCCACATATTGTTTGCAGATCTCTGTTTGCAGTCAAATCATGGTCACATGTTGACATTTGGAGACAGCCTCAAAATGGAACAATGTGTCCATGCTTTCACTGCAACCAGAGATCTGTCAACAATATCTGGCCACATATCTGTGTGTGTGTGACCCCAGGCTTAGCCGTCAAATACATACCCACACAAGCTCTTTGTAGGACAACAATGTGTAGGCATGATCTTATTACGTCTTTTATGTTCAAATTTCAAACTAGATGCTGAATCCTCATCAGAAGAAGGGCCCCATGCCCCACCCCCAGGTGGCCCATCAAGAACCCCACCACATCAGGCTCAAGTGGCACCCTTGTCCCCAGGGTCAACACCTTCCCCCGGGCCTCAGGAGCCAGACGTCCCGTCACCCACCGGGACAGAGGACGTGGAGGACCAGTCCGCACCTGGCAGCCCGCTGGAGTGTGACCAGCTGTCCCCATCTGCCTGGCTGCTGGAGGAACACATCAACTCCCCACAGGAGGGCGAGGAGCAGCAAGTACCTGGCGGCCCAGAGGAGTCTTTGCCCCGTAGCCCAGGACCACTGTTACCCCTGAACCACATAATGTGGCCACGGAGCCCCAGCCCGGGAGTAACACCACCTCCCACTGTCTCCAGCTCAGTGGCGAGTCCTGGGGTGACCATGTCCCCACACAGTGACTATGGTGGTAAGTGGGTTATGTTGCCACAGACACCCTGCACACTGTTGCTTAAATTTCATCTGGGGCCAAACAATTTATGTAAACAAAGTAAACCATGTTGGTTCACCCTTTTTCCAGATGGTGAACGTGCGGGCTCATATGGATGGAGCTTGACCCCATCTCCCTCCCCGTCTGATGGTGAACTGGATTTGGAGGAACAGGGTAAGTGGATGGTTGCGGCCAGTCATGACTAACCATCAGCAGTGACGACTGTGTACTAAAGTTTGTGTTTACTCCCAATACAGGTGCCCCTACCATGGAGGAATTCATCCAGGCCCATCAGGCATTTGTGGCCCGTTTGACCACGGCTCTACAGCGTGGCCTGCAGGACCTTGGCCGCCTGGCTCAAATGCTGGCGGACCTACACCCACACCATGGATCACACCCATGAATTTGAGGGATGCATTGTATCCTGGCCAAACATGGCCCCACAAACAGTTGTCCTTGTTGGACCCTAAAATTTTCACACGTTGGCTTGTTGCCTTGCAAAAGTGAAAATATTGTTGTTTTTTTTTTTTGCCCCCGTTGGGCTCTTTTCTTATAGTGTCCCACATTGGGACCATCACAAGTGTGGACTGGCTAGCCCCATCTGGCCTACAATCCCTATACTGTCCCACATTGGGACCATCACAAGTGTGGACTGGCTAGCCCCATCTGGCCTACAATCCCTATACTGTCCCACATTGGGACCATCACAAGTGTGGACTGGCTAGCCCCATCTGGCCTAAGCATTCCTTGTATGATGGCAAATGTCTGTGACACATGTATGTTTACAATACAATGCTGTTCTAACTTTGTTATACGCTCCTTCATGTGACCTTACTAATATTTGGTGACCAAACCTCACCATAACCTAACTATGTGAGGCACATCACAACATCCCTTTGTGAATGTGCTAAGACATTCCAAATGAACCGATGGTGATCCTGCTGAGCGAGCACTGGCCCATATTGTGTGGCTTGGGGAAACCTATTATTGGCCACAATTACATTCACCCCCAAAAACCCCCACAATCCTTATTCTGAAATGAATACACAATTGTGTTAATAAAAAAATTTTAATCCAGCCTGGAATTAAAAATAAATTACAAAGAATAGAATTTTTGTGGAAAAAAAATATAAAAAACCACAAATTTTGGCCAATACTCAATCCACAAAATATACATATAAAAGGCGATTCCTGAAATTATAAAGTCCAGACTGCCAATTCTGTGCATTGGCTACTAGTGTCCAAATTACTCCTCTTCTGTCGGCTCTGACAATGCCGCATCCCCCCTCCTCTGAGGGCAGCCCCGACCTGCCCCAGAACGTCTGGTTGAACGACGATGTGTTGAGGGGGGATGGGGTGACTGTGGCGGGGCCGGTCTTCTCACGGGCCGAGATGGGGCAGCTGGTGAAAGGGGCCACAAGGTGTGTTGCATGGGGGGGGGGACGTGGCAGCCCCATTGAAGGGCCCCATCATCGGCAGCATCAGCGGCATTGTGGAAGACCCTCAGAAGGATCTTTTTCTGGAGCGGCTCCATCCCTCGCATTCTGTTGCTCATGTAGAGGGCGTCGCTGTCGATGTGGGTCCGCTGTTCATCCAACAGCACGCGTCGGGCCCAGGCGCCCAGCTCCGTCTCAGGTGGTGCAGGACGTCGGCGGCGACGGATCCCGGAGCTGGGACCTGGGCCTGGACCCACATCACTCGCCCCGCCCTCCTGCTCAGCCCCAGATGTCATGGGCTGAGCATCATCAGCAACAGAATCCTCGGCAATGGAGCCGTCCTCTTCTGGGGCCTGTGGGTGGGGAAAAAAAAAAAAAACCATTAGTGGAGGCACTATCAACTGTATACATTCACAACAGGACTCTATATACCACTCCCACACACACCAAGGCCAACTACCAGAATGGAAAATGAGGAATAACACAGTAAAGCAAATAAGGTTCAAGACCCCAACACCAGTGGTTCTCCTGTACACTCACCTCGACCATTCCAGGAGCTCAGCTAAATACATAATTAGTTGTTTGTCACGTAGCCGTAATCCAATATTAGGACATGTCACCACAACACCTTGATACTGGGGGCTGTGCTGGCCAATGACACATATTGGCACCTTCCCATTAGGACTCCTTTATGGTGAGAATCCACCCCTCACTCAATTACCTTTAACCCACTGGCAACAAAGCCAACACACATGTGAGCCAGCACCATTTACTACATGGTACTATGTGGCTGTTTGAGAACAAACCACCTGCTATCTTGAAACCCTTAAATAACTAACCTAAACATACCAAGATGTTGTGGAAGAAGCAACATTGCAATACGGCTGGAAGCATAGAATAGAAAAGTCTGGCAAGTCATGGAAGGAGGGCAGATAGATTGACACCCCAAGGTGTGCCGCAGCAAGGAGGTAAATATGCCAACACATTTGGTGTGAAGGATTTATCGAAGCACACATGTGAAGGAAACATTGTGGCCCACCACTGTCACACAATTACCCACCTCCTGTGGCGCAGATGGTGATGCAGCCGGGCCTACATGGGACGCAGCAACGGGGCAGTTGGTGGTTCGTTCGATGCGGGCGAACCTCGCCCAGGATGAAGGTGAACAGGGGATAGTACCATAGGGTAGGTGATGGTACCTCCTCTGCTCCAGCCCCTGAGCGACGACGCTGGTACAGAATGTGAGCCCGCATGAACGCCGACCTCATGTTTTTGATCTTAAGTGCCACCATATGCTGGTCCCACGTCTTGCCTACCCTTGGCTCCAAGCGATTTGCCAGAGCCACAAGACTCCTGTAGGCCTCGGCCCTCGCTGCCCGATTTTTATATTCGGGCAGCGAGCTGCGCCACAAACATTCGTGCCGCTGATACTCCGTGAGAAGCTGGGATTCCAATTCCACAGTACCCGTCGGCATCTGCCGATGAAAAAATAAACAAAAAAAACACAGTCACAACACAAGGCATACCGACATTTCAAAACTTGCCACAATCATACACATAATCATTAACTTTCTACAGTGATCATCTATGCAGCTATTTTGTGGAGTGAAACTGGCCATGAGTGTGCCATTTTCTCAATCTCAGACCGCTACTAACTCAAACACATGTATGCTGCCAATATCAAGCCCCGGATATCGGTGTCCACCTACAGATGTTTCAAACATGATTTCAGTCCCCAATGTACCTATTGCAACACACCTTGACACGGTGTGTGCGTACATACCTGTAGAGGGCAACATGTGACCTAACACGTTGTGTGCTAACTAGTACCTGGCCAGTGTCCACAATGGTAAGGGGTCACTATATGAGAAAGGCGGGCTGGGTGTGTGCGAACACTGCACATACTACATGTAATGTGCACCCAGATGATCATGTAGGTGTTCCTCCAGACGTGGAATTACCATTTTAACACATGTACCCAACATCCCTGGAATGTCCGCCACAATTCTACCACCCCTGAAATGTTGATGTGAAGTACCAGCCAAAGAAATAACACCGTGCTCTTTTACCATTGCCAAAAAGCAGAAGGTGCAATACATACTTACACTATATAAGTAGAGGCACTACCTGGCTACTGGGCGACACAGAATAAGGTTCACATATTTAATATTACGTGTTCAATATTTGCATGCCGCTTCAAACATGGCCATACACACATCGCCTAAGCTGCCTGTGCCAGAACCAGCTGCGTTCATTACATTTTCTTACAAACCGCTAAAGAGGCTTACCGTCAGAGCAACAGAAGTCAAACAGGACACTAGTAGCTCAATGCACATCGACGTCTGGACACGGAGCAGTGGCCATTGACCTGCCTTTATAGTCCGGGACACCAATCACAGCGGACACAATAATGCACATCCTGATGGGGCACCTGGGTGCGGATTTGCCTTCCGCTAATTGGTGGAGATCGCTGAATCGTGATAGGTTGGCGGCCCTTTAAAAGTTGCCCATCCCGCCAAACATTACGCTTGCTGGCCAGACCCATTAGGTAACTTTTTGTGGACACACATGGAATTAGCGCAGGGTGGGGTGCATATGTTGATGTTCTTGGAGAGCGCCGGAGACTGGTGTAGCGGCCGATATAGGGGTTTGTATTTTTGGGGACGACATATAGTGTAGTGTGTGGGTTAGGATACGGCATTTTGTGTGGGCCTTGACACTTTTGTTGAGATACATTGCTGTGTTTGTTTGCAGACAACATACAGGAGAATGGATGCATGACTGTAGACGGAACTGTGTCACTCATGTCGACTGGATCGATTTCTGCATACTGGTTGGGCCAATGGAGACTGTGTTCAACGGGAATGGGATGACACAGGGCTTTGAGGTGTTGGGCGCCAGACATGGCATACATGTGTATTTAAAATGACACCTTCAAAAACCAATTACACCATGGGTAACCATCCGCAGTCATGTGCAATGTTGTTTGGTTCATGTAGCCTTCCTCAACCTTCCATATCGGGGTACGTCACATTCGTTATTCTTCTCATTTTTACTGTAATCAATTGACATTATGGGCTGTGTAATGGATTATGGGACCTGTTTGACCAACATTATTGGTGACACATGTCCCTTTCTAACTCACCTAGGTGCAGATGTGTGAATTTTGGGAGCTCCCATTGACGTTGATGTAGAGGAGGCCACTCTCAATCGCCGTGTGCCATGTTGTTTGGGGTGACTACTGGGTGTTTGCCGTCCTTGCTTCAGGGTTGTGTTTTGGGCCCACACAAGAGATCCCATCCTCTTGGCTATAGTGTGTAATGGAAAAGAGGTGTGGCTTGCTGAACCTGCTGACTTGCACACATTTTGGTCTATGTACTCATGTTGTGCTTTCTCATCTACAGGTGCTGAAATTGAGGATGCAGAATATCCATGACCGCAATGTTATCGTGGCTCTTGCGTTGGTGGAAGAGCAAATGTGGTATCAGGATCGGTATGAAAGGTTGATGAGGCGCAGACAGCGGCGGATGTGGACCCGTGATTGGCTTCTGAGGCGGGAAACCCGGGGCCACATGCAGCTGTTGCGGGAGCTGGAGCTTAACTGTCCTGATGATTACCGAAACTATCTCCGTATGCCCGAGGACATGTTTCACCTTCCTATTGGAGCGTGTAGGGCCAATGATAGCGCGTCAGGACACTATAATGCGCCCATCAGTATCAGCTGCTGAGCGGTTGGCGATCACTTTGCGGTTCCTGGCTACAGGGCAGTCCATGACATCCCTCACATACGTGTCACGTGTCTCCCTGCCCCTGCTGAGCCGCCTGATCCCTGAAACGTGTTGGGCCATCTGGAGAGCTCTGCAGCCAGCCTACATGAAAATGCCATTAACTGCCGCAGAATGGCTGGAAGTGGCCCGAGGGTTTGAAACCCGGTGGAACTTCCCCAACTGTGGCGGGGCATTGGATGGTAAGCACGTGAGGATTACCAAACCTGCCCACTCTGGCTCTTTGTATTACAATTACAAAGGGTATTGTAGTATAATCCTCATGGCTGTAGTAGATGCCAACTATGAGTTCCTCTACGTGGATGTTGGAATGCCCGGTCGCAACTCAGATGGGGGGGTGTTTGCCCTAAGCTCCTTGGCAACACTACTAGGGAATGGTGGGCTAAACTTACCCTCAAATGAGCACACGACCGAACATCTCAACTTTGCGTTTGTGGCGGATGAAGCATTCCCACTTCAGGAACACCTACTGCGGCCATATCCCCAGAGGGCCCTTACTTCTGAGAGACGCATTTTCAACTACCGGCTATCCCGGGCCCGCCGTGTAGTTGAAAATGCGTTTGGGATAATGGCGAATAGATTCCGGATTTTTCATACACCTATACATATGAAACCGGAGTCTATTGACGCGGTAGTGGTGGCCTGCTGTGTGCTACATAACTTCCTGCGTCGTAGGGATAGGGCATCATACACGCCAGGAGGTTATGTAGATAATGCAGACGCTACAACAGGGGAGCTCCGTCCAGGGTCTTGGCGTGATGAGGCCCATGTGATTGTGCCACTCCAGCCGCAGAGCCATGGCCGCACTCGGCAGGAGGCCAGGGACAGTAGAGAAGCTTACTGCTCCTACTTCAATGGGTCTGGTGCAGTGAGCTGGCAGGACCAGGCCATATAATGTGGCTGGCTCTGGGAGTTGCTTTTTGTGTTTTCAATGAAGGTGACAGCAGGTTAGCTGCACCCCTTTAATGTTTGGTTGACCTTTTCCATTATCTTTGTTTTCATTATGTGCATGAGTTTTCATTATGTAGTTAGTTAGTTAGTTAGTTTAGGTTATTTTGGTATTTTTTCCATGCACAGTTTGCAATGTGTGGTGATTTGCTTATCCATTGAATTTGGCTGATTAATGTCACCTGCTCTTGAATTCTACAATGTTTTTACTTTATGTATATTTTGTTTGCACAAGACAAGGTCAAGATTCATGCAATATATTAAACCTTTTTCTGTTGGATCCAACATAATCTGTGTGAGCCTGATTACTTGGTGGAGGAGGGCAATGTGATGCAGGGTTGGGTGGGGGCCTGGGATGTCATAGCCACCTATTGGCTGGGATTGTGCACACAATATGTGTGGGTAGCCATGTTTTTCTGAAAGTCTTTTGCCCAACAGTGTTTGTGGCCATTGTGCGTACATGATCCTTTATTTTGTTGTAGGCAGAGGGTCCCCTGCACACAGCACATTGATGCAGGACATATTCTTGTCAGGTGTTTGCTAATACACTGTCACACAGATCTTTGACTTGGTGCCTTGGAAGCTGTTCCACTACATTCACATCTGTCAGCACATATATTAAACCCCATTCAGCCTGTATACATACACATACTTCGCCACAGTTGTCACAGATTTTTGACAGAAAACGCACATACTGTCTTTTGTAAGACGCTAATGTGTGGCACACAAACGCACCTCAGTTCAATCGGCACACGTGGCTGTCACAAGCGCTGATCGTGCGTGACAAGGCAAACACTTGTACTACGCACACATAGCCCCGGACCGCTACTTTAATACACACGGGATATGTGACTGGCCACCGCTCTAGCGTGACCCATTACCATCGATTTGGATGCATTCGCCAGGCTCCGCCATGTCACAAGCGCTTATTCCGTGCCACACTCCGCTCACTTGTACGGCACGTCTCGGCCATCCGCCCTTTCCGTCGTGCCCAATCACAACTCCGTAGTGTTGGCCAATGGTTGTGGTTTGGGCGCGGCGTACAGGTCTGTGGCACGCCTATTTGTTTTACGTCCTGCCTTTGTTGCTCCCAGATCACTCTGTGGTGGCGGTGTGTAAAGCTGGTACGCTGAGCTACAGACGGCTACTTGCGACACCCGGCGATGTATCTAGCTGTAGATGTAGCGTAGCGTAGCGCACCTTGTGGCGGCGTGTAAAGAGGGTGCGGTTCCCGTTGGTAACCGTTCGGGCCGTGCTCGTGCACGTGAAGTTGCCGTTGGTATCCATCCTGTTGTGGCGGCGTGTAAAGGTACCAGAAGATGAACACACATATGCAACGGATGGTGTTTGGCAACATTGAGCGTTATCACTATATTGTGTGTGCACGGATGACACAATCCACATGTGCAGAAGGCTGTAAACTCAGATGATGACTTAAACCAAAACAAACCAACGTTCAGTTACCTCGGTAGCAGCAGGTGCTTTTTTACACCCTTTCCCAGTCTGGGTGGGCTTGGGCTCTGGGAGTGCCTTAGGTGGCTCCTGTGTGTGTGAGAACACAAATTTAGTCAGACACAGGAGAACTAACGTCCGCTTGACAGACACGTCTTAGCCCAACTTCATGACACATCTGTGTTTGCCCTGAAATCATGGACACAGTGCAACATCTCAACAGAGTCACAAAATAGCCCAATGTGTCCATGATTTAAATGCACGCAGAGGTTGTTTCTGGATTTGCTATCAGACGTTGCTGTGTGTACAGTGGACGAAACAATCATTGCAACATCGCCCCCATACATGACCACACACACACACTCTCCAAACGTACCTTCTGTGTGGATGGGCCTGCCTTGGCGCCTTTGTGCTTTTTACGGGTGGCCTTTGGCCGTTTTTTCTGGCTTCTCTTGTGCTGGAGGGAGAGATTAAAAATAATGTCAAGCCCAGATCTGTTGCTGATCGTTCATAAACTGTATGCCACATTGAAAGGTGTGCAGAATATTACATAAATAGGAAAGAACTACCACACATAGGGTTGCCCACACAAACATGTTGGGACAAAACAAAGATTCTTTATCCAATGTGTAGTTACTTTACATTGGCAGCCCAACACCATCTGTAAAATAAATCTTCCCAAAGGATTTGTATATGTGTTGGGCAACTGAGTGTCCTGCACCCTGGCTACAACTAACACATTGGTGCACATTATAAGAGGCAAGTGTAACTTACTCTTTTGGCCTCTCGGGCACTGGACTCGGAAGATGATGTGGATGAAGCCTGCAATTGCACATGAGTATATCAATGTCAAAAC
Organism: Allobates femoralis; assembly: GCA_033576535.1. Lineage (NCBI taxonomy): Eukaryota > Metazoa > Chordata > Amphibia > Anura > Aromobatidae > Allobates > Allobates femoralis. Next base: position 97,173 of record JARQOC010000140.1, on the reverse strand, counting down.
ACACCTGCACACGTATGTGTAAGCATTAAGAGAAACACAACCGACATATCTTGCAACGTTCTGTGTACTGAAGTGTACTTTGCAAAGTTTGGCCTGCCATGCAGAAGAGGGCCAATAAGCCCTTTTAGCTCAGTTAACAATAGCTAGGCATGTAACAACCTTCAAACATGTGTTTTGGCCGGGGGTTAAGGTACATGTGGCCCACCCCAAATGAAACACACAGCATGAGACTTTTGTAGTGGGAAAAACTTTGCCGTTGTCCACACACCTCGGTGTTTTTTTTTTAACCCAAAAATAATTTGACCCATAAAAACGAACTTTGGGCAGAGGACCATTTGCAATTACACTTTCAGGCAACGTGGCCCATATTTACACAATGTGTATCGTCATACACACTTCACACAACAGCCAGGCTGCATAGTGTCCGCTTTCACATAGCACACAGGGACACAATGAAACCACCATTTGTGTACCAAGGAACATTCTGCAGACACTCTGCACCCTGGTGGGTGAAGTGTAGAGCACAATATCCCTCCGAAAAGCAGGCCCAGCGTCTTTTGAAAGCAGTCGCATACAGGCACCTGCACTTTGCCGCCACATGTTAAAAACCCAAAACCATAAGCAATAAATAGTGAACCGCACGGGTGAGTATAAGGGGTTGGTACACCCCCAACACCACAGGGCCCCCAGCATGTGGAACTTGTGGAGGTGTACCAGGGGATCTTTGGATCATCACATGACAACAAGTGGGCCATACACCCATTGAGGGAAATGGATCCACAGTCTCCTCCCCATGCCATTGCAAGACAAGGTTGCAGATGTCATTGACATCTGTATCGGTGGCCAGCATTGATGAGCGGTCGACAACGGAAGATCATCTACAGCCGGCAATGATGTTGGCCAGGTATAAACGGTGACAATCAGGGGATGGTTCAGCTGTTAGTCAAAACCACACATACCCCAAATAATGGAGCTTGCCAGGGTACATTGAATTAAGCAACCAGATGCTCATGATGTCATGCAACAATATCAGCCAATTATGACTCTGCGCATGACATCGAACCAGCTGGATGATCCTCATTTGCGTTACATTTCATACGCTGACACCTCCGGCCACACAGCAGATTGCCTCCTCCGGCCCAACAACAAGTCCGCTGATTGGCTGAATAGGGTGCATAGTAATGTGAACGCATGTTTCAATAGTGCAATGCGTTCACATCAATATGGCCAGCCTTGGTGCTGCATTGACATCTGCATGCGATTCGCATGCAGACACAAGCGGCTGTCCGAAGGCAACTTATGATGATATGTTCCAAACAAATTGGAGTGGACATTTATAATTACTTAGGAGTTACAGTCTGGTTGCACAATGGCATTCCCCTGCGCAGGGTTCGTGGTCGAGGAGACATGTGAGTGCAGAAAGCGCATGCCTCTAAGTTTATAATGTGTACGCGGTGTGCTGCATTTGACAGGCCAGTACCGTGCACTGACATTAACTGCACTATGTCATTTGTACACATCCATATTGATACACACACATCACACAATGTCGTCCGCATCAGGGAGACAACATGTTGCATTCCTGGTGCGGACCACACTGTGTGATTGTTCACCAGCCTTCCGCCACAGCACATATTGCAGGGAAGGGGAGCACACGGTCATGTGCAGTGAAGCGCAGCACCCTGCATCCGCATTGTCTTGTGGCTTGAGGTGGCTGCGCGCACATGGCAGCAACCCCTACCCAGAACCATGCGGAGGTAAACGTCAGTGCGACACAAGCATTATAAGGCAATTAGTAGTTCCGAACACAGAATGCATGGGCTACTTACAGACGAGTCAGATGATTGGTCGGAGGGACTGTCCCTGTCGCTGAGCTCAGAATCTGTCACCTGTGCAGGTGTGACAAACAGAAAGAGACATTACTTGAGGGCAGCATGTACAACAATTACATCTTATCAGGAGCATATGTGGTAACATTTTGTACCTACCATAATGTTAGTGGAAGGGGTTACGACACATGCAGTATGTCCAGGGAGCAGTGCTGATTTCCTGGTTGACACCCCCCCTTTTGTGTGGATGACTAAGGTCACATGACCTTTAAGGATTGACATTTGCCACCTTCTGGAGCAGATTTGGGAAACGGACCCGTTAACGCACTTGTGCAATATGTGTTCCAAATGGCAATGCGTTAACGGATGCGTTTCCCATAGGGCCCCATTATAAGGGAAAAGCATGCGTTTTGAGATGCAGACCAAAAACGTAGGCTGCAGCGTTTTTGGTGTGCGTTCTCAAAAACGGACATGATTTAACAAACCACTTTTTGTCAAAGCGTTTTTTACATTGAGCCCTATGGATCCGTTTTCTTATCCGTTTTTGGACACAAAATCATTGCAAAAACGGGTAGGAAAAACGGACTGAGAGCTTATGTGTAACCCCAGTGTAAGCAGCAACATATCAAGCCAAAACTCAATAAATTCCCTCCGGGGTAAAACTTACTTAAAGGAGATGAGAGATGAAATACACGTGGGTAGCTGTTAAGGAAAATTGGGCACAGCACTAGATGTGTTCAACCATGCGGGAGAGCAGAGGGCCACGCAGTGCACAGATGGCCCTGTAGGAGTGCAGGCAGGGCCGGCTCCAGGTTTCTGTGGGCCCCGGGCGAAAAGGTCTCAGTGGGCCCCTTTAGTACATATTGCGGAACATATATACATATATATATATATATATATATAGATTAGTATATTGGTGCAGCACAGCTCCCCTTGGTGCTCAGCAGTCACAGCTCCTCTCCTCCTTGCTGTATAAGTATACAAAATAAAGGACTGCAGCACTCTTCTTTGTGGAACAACCGCCTTTATTCGGCCATCAGGTGGGTGGTGACAACGTTTCGGGATCCTGTCCCTTTCTCTAGCAGCTATACAATGTCAAGGCTAGGTTTTTTATACCCTTGATTTTCATATGCTCACATAATTGCCAATTATCACATTCAGTTGTTTTTTATCTATATAGTGCCCTCTAGTGCAAGAACAGTGCTAGTGCACACTTATTCACCTTTTATATCATTACATTTAACCCTTATTTTCCACATCATATATTTACATTATCTGTTCCATATTGATACTTATTTGATTGCTTTACATGTCGATATTCATCACCTTGCACAGCTATGGCTTCCACCTAGTCCGCCCTCTCCTATGCAGTATACAGTTCTCCTCCTTGCTTTCCTGCCGCCATTGCACGTGTCCAATCAGTCGTAGATGACCAGCACTCAGGGCGTTAGCGGTATTATGGTGCTATTGGGAAAGGATCGAGTGATCCGCAATAACTAGTACATGAAGAATCCCAGCACTCATATAGTTGTAGTTTTGCTCAAGGTGAATTTATTTACAGTTTATGCAAATGTGTCAGGTGACATGCAGGACAAAGACGTTTCGGCCACCACTATGGCCTTGTTCACAAAGTCACTATAAGAGGAAATATACAAAAATGAATACAGTGCAGGTGAAGTATATACAATATTTACATCAGAGGTCCCCAATGTCAGTCCTCGAGGGCCGAACCAGTGCAGGTTTTCAGGATTTCCTTACTATTGCACAGGGATTGGAATCATTGCCTGCTGTGCAATACTAAGGAGATCCTGAAAACCTGCACTGGTTCGGCCCTCGAGGACTGACATTGGGGACCTCTGATTTACATAGACATTCAGTCACTGAACTCATTGATAACATTCTGGTTATTTCATATCTATGAACCTTTCAGCTTTTATTCATATATGTAACAGAGTAATACTGCGATATAAATACTAAGGATGGTTCTAGGGTGGGGGTATATAGAATCAGGGTTTTAATAGAGAAAAGAATGCTACACCATTTACCTGCTGGTGCTTCAACATAGGATTGTCACCACAAAGGGGAGGGGGATTGTGTTGGTGTCTCTTGGGGGATATACCATACGGACAGGAGAAGGTAATCTAGAATACAACACTTGTAATTATACATCTTGTATTCACATTAGTGTACACATAGTATTTTTAGTGTATAAGTCCAGATACCTGCAAGTTTACTTTGCATGGGAATATACCAGGTGTAATGGTAGTGGATTCAGGGCACTGTAGTTTTGTGCAAAAACAGTGAGGTGATGTAGATTGCCCAAGGTTCTGTCTATGAAGTAATAATATATGTAACATGTTATTGTTATATATTGCATTCAAATGGTAATGATATGTGTATCCTAGTACCTTATATCACAAGGTCCCCAGGGTGGAATCCTATAGTGTTCAGTTTTCTGTTGGTGTAACCCACTAGGGTTAGGTAGTCTAAGGGGTAAGTATAAAGTAGTGTAATATAGGTACCATCAAAGGTCAATTACTTATCTTGTTGATGTTCAATATCCCAGTGAGTCCCGCTCACTATTGGAATCGCTGTGTCCAAATGCCAGCACATCCAGTGCCTAGGCAGGAGATGGTGGTGTGCAGCCCGCCGCCGCCGCAATTTGTGCGGGCGGCGGGTCACCTGACCGGTAGTGACGCGTCACCGGACGTGACGTTTGCGTTCCACCGCGTCACCGGAAGTGACGTCTTTGGTTGCGCATGCGTAATAGGGGGGCGGGCATTGATCAGTGCCGCTCATAGTGGCCGTTACTATAGTTACAATTGTTGTGAGGGGGCAGTGCGCCTGGTGTTGGTTACTGGTGTCTGGTGACAGTGTCAGTCTTTGTTTATGCGTCTAGGTAGCGTACACCACAACGGTGATGTCAGCGTAGTAGCGGGACTCAACGGGGATTAAGGGGTTTTCTGAGAGCGTTTTGATGCCCATATTATGGTGCACTAGTTCTGGATTTGGACCAAATATTGATAGTCTCCTTACTATGTTCTGGTTTAGCACATGTATGTCCAGTAAATATTGAGGATTAATAAACATGTTGTTGTATGATCTACCTACTATGCTATGATCAAGACATAACAGCATTGATTATGAGTACATTGGCATATAGGTTTCTAATACATTCGGTGGTGTTGTACAGAATACATTAATACCAAAATGATCTCTCAAAACCAGGCTTTTTAAGGGGTCCAAATACTTAAGTAGGTATGTTCAGCAACCATAATACAGAGAAATGAAACTTAAAAAAGAACAAGGGAAATAAAGAAAAAAGGGGGAAGGGGGGGGGGGGGTTGGGTTAAAGACTACATTTCTTACCCTTTAGGGGGTCTTCGGAAGAACAGACTACTAGAGATTAGGTTGAAATCTGGAAAAAAGGTTTTAATTGGTTAGCCATTCAATTTCCCTATTCATGCCCCTCGGGGTTAGGGTACCCAAAGTATAGATCCAGTAACACTCCCTCTGTTTCAATAGTTTGATATGGTTCCCACCACGTCGAGGTCTGGGTACATGTTCTAACACCTGGAATCTTAGTTGCGCCACATTGTGTCTGGCTTCCGTAAAGTGGTGAGGAAGTGGCAGATAAACTTTGCCTGTGCGTATGGTGGACTTGTGGCTCGAGATCCTATCCCTAATAGCCTGGGTAGTTTCCCCTACGTATAAAAGTCCGCAGGGGCACTTGACAAGATAGACCACGTACTTCGATTCACAGGTGTAGAACCCTCGTATTTTGTATGTTTTTCCAGTGCGAGGGTGGACTATTTCACTCCCTTTGATTACATTAGAACAACATGCACACCCCAAGCATGGATAAGTCCCTAGTCTTGGTTCCTGTGTCAGAGTCCTGGTGAGTGGAGTCTTGTTAGTACCGACATCAGCTCTAACTACCTGGTCTCTTATGTTTTTTGGTCGTCTACTGCACATGAGTGGAGGATTTTGAAATGTCTGTATGTTTGGGTAGGCATGAGCTAGTAGCGGCCAGTTTTTTCTCACCAGTTTATGTATTTTGGGCATGATTGGGTGGTAAGTGTGTACAAAAGGGATTCTGTCGATCTTAGGTAGATGGTCCTGTCTCTCATCTGTGTAGTTTATGGCACTGTTCATTTCAGCAGTTAGTAGGCTGTGGGGGTACTGTCTCTGGGAAAACTTGTCGGACATTTCCCGAAGTCTTGTAGCTTTAGTAGTGGAGTCCGTCACTATCCTGGTTACCCGTTTGAACTGTGACCTAGGAAGGCTGTTTTTTGTAGATCTTGGATGGCAACTACCATAGAGGAGAAGACCATTACAATCTGTAGGTTTTGAGTAGATGTCAGTGATAATCTGCCCATCCAAGTTCTTTTGGACCATGGTATCGAGGAATGGGATCTCATTGATATCATAGTTTAGGGTAAATTTTAACTCCGGCCGGATCGAGTTGATCTGTTCAATGAATGACATTAGGCTGGCTTCCGGGCCTGTCCATATACAGAATACATCGTCTATATATCTATACCATTGGGTGGCATATTGTTTGTATAAGTTATTAGAGTAAATGTGGGCCTCCTCGAATTGGTTCATATAAAGATTTGCGTAAGCAGGCGCTACGTTTGATCCCATTGCGGTCCCGCATGTTTGTATGTAAAACTGGTCCCAAAGAGAAAATAGTTCTCTCTGAGGACTAAGTTTAAAAGTTCTATGCACAAATCCATCATATTGGTCTCTATGTTCTGATGTGATAATGTTTTTTTGACAGCTGCAATCCCCTCTTCGTGTGTAATGGAGGTATAGAGACTATTAACATCCAAAGTACACAACAGACAATCTTTGGGAACCTGTCCCATTGTTTTAAGTTTGTTTAGGAAATCACCTGTATCCAGGATGAATGATTTAGTCTGTTTTGTATAAGGAGTTAGGATTTTTTCTAAGAAAATTGAGAGTGGATTTAAGATGGAATCAGTCCCTGCCACTATGGGGCGGCCAGGTGGATTGTGTAGATTTTTATGAATTTTCGGTAGTGTATACAAAACTGGAGTAACGGGGTTGTGGTTAATGAGGTAGGTCCTTGTTTTTGAATCAATGGTGTTATTCTGGTAATATTTGTTTACTACCCTATGTATCTTTGTCCTTATGTTATAAACGGGGTCATTCTGAACTCTAGTGTATGTTTTTTCATCTGATAATTGCCTATTTATCTCTGATACAAATTGATCCTTGTTCATGACCACGATGGCTCCCCCTTTGTCCGCAGGTTTGATGACTATGTTTTTGTTTTCCTTTAGTGCATTAATTGCCTGTCGTTCGTGTGCCGATATATTAGTGCGGACTGGGAGGAGACCAATCTGCCGGTCATGTACAACATCCCTTATATCCTGTTCGAGCAGTCTGATATATGTTTCAACTGGGTGGTCAGTTTTTGGTGGATTGAAATTGCTAACATTCCTTAAACCCAGACTAGTAATGGAAATATGTGATGTGGATGTGTTACCCATGCTGCTGCCAATCTGAGTATTTGGAATAGGTGTTTGTTGATCAAAGTGTGTCTTTAATCTTAGTAGCCTATAGAAACGTTGTAAATCATTTTCAAGTTGGAAAGGGTCCCACCTAGGTGTGGGACAGAAGGAAAGGCCCTTATTGAGTACAGATAGTTCGACTGGAGAGAGAGAGTAGTCAGAAATGTTTACTACTAGATTTGGACCCCTACCTGTGACCTGAGGACCATCGGTCGATTCGGTTCTCCGCCGCCTGGACCGCCTTGTGGTTTTCCGGTTTGGCCTAAAAAAGCCGGTTGAGGGCGTGGGGCTGGTGAGTTTCCACCGTCGCTCCCGGAGCCTTCAGGTGTGCCGCCTGATGGTGTGGAGCCGCCTGATGGTGGTTGTCCTCCGGCTGGTCGCCTTGGTCTTGGCCATGGTCTTCTAGGTATTGGCTCGTCCCACCTATACACTTTATTGTTGAGATAGTCTTCTGTGTCTCTTTGGAATTTGGTTCTTTTCCTCTCTTCTAGTGTTTTTTTGTGTGTGGTGAGTGCTGATTCTACTCTGCTCTGCACGTGTCCAGCGTCTCTATGAGATCGCCCGCACATGCGCGGTGCAATTTGGGTAGTTTACCGTCGCTATGGCGATACCGGATATCCGGCGTCCGCCATCTTGCGACTCGCATTATATGCCTTTACACCTGCATTTGCATTTCAGCGGTGTTTACATGCCTGTTGTCAATGTCCACTTGGTAGTTTGTGCAAATTGAACAAAATTGTGTATGGGCAGGTCACTTATATCCAAAAAGTGCTATGTGCACATGCTAAAATCTATTTTGAGACTATATGTTAATTTTATTTTTAAAACTACCGTTATCGTTATTAGTCTCCCCTATTTTACTTGTCATTATCCCTCGCCCATGAATCACCAACCACAGTGTGTATACCACTGCGGTCAGGTGTCAGCCTTACATGGTGATAGGAAACCCCATCGCTCACCATGTATGCCGATCTTGGGGTCAATAGGATTTCTTATACTATTGGGGATACCCTAGATTATCCATTTAGTAGTTCCATGATTAATAAACCATAGTCATAATATAGTCACATTATTTTATTTTTACTATACTTAAAGTGCTGAAGTGTCATACATTTAAAGTGCTATGCATTGCATCCATAAGATGCTTGTGTTATTGTATAAAATTAAAGTGCTTATCGTCATGTGCTTTGTGCATGGCATCTACAGGTCAACCAGATAGTCTGTTCTGCAAATTTGATAGCGGCCACTGTTTCTGCCTTCCTGTGCTTTCTACCAAACATTGCTCTGGATCATTAGATGGGCTAAAATATGAATAATAATAATAAATAATAAAACATATAAATATATTAAAATACATTAAAATTCATCTATATGAATACTAGTGTGCATCAAAATTACACCTAAAAGTGATTAATATCTGATTATCATTAAACTCGTATACAGTTTGTGCCTTTATTGTGACTAGTGCTCTCTATCTACAAGTACCATTTTTTACGTCCGAGTTACTTTTCCTATCAGGGTTCTCTTGTTTATTTCCGATTTCTTTACTACCTGCTTTACTTTGTTACAAAATCTCTATAATGTCAGACTCATTTTGTATTCAACATTCATCCCTGACGGCCTCAGAGTGTTTAGTTTATAAATCCACTCTAAGGCTACTTTCACACTACGATTTTTGTAAAATCCGATGCTGTCCGATATAAATCGGACAGCATCGGATTCTTCTAATGCCTGGAATCTGGTGCCAAATAGGCATCCGATTCCGACAGAAAATAGGATGCCCGCCCTCCTGTCAGATCGCTCCCTGAGAGCTGTCAGTCTCTCCCCCGGTCCTCTTCTTTATCCCCTGTGTCTCCCCTCTTGGCCCCGGTCCTCTCCTCTTATCGCCCGGTCCTCCCCTCTTGGCCCCCGGTCCTTTCCTCTTATCCCCTGTGTCTCCCCTCTTGGCCCCGGTCCTGTGTCTCCCCTCTTGGCCCCCGGTCCTGTGTCTCCCCTCTTGGCCCCCGGTGCTGTGTCTCCCCTCTTGGCCCCCGGTCCTGTGTCTCCCCTCTTGGCCCCCGGTCCTGTGTCTCCCCTCTTGGCCCCCGGTGCTGTGTCTCACCTCTTGGCCCCCGGTCCTCTCATCCCCTGTGTCTCCCCTCTTGGCCCCCGGTCCTCCTATGCGTCCTCCTCCTCTCCTCTTGTCCTCCTCCTCTTGTCCTCCTCCTCTTGTCCTCCTCCTCTTGTCCTCCTCCTCTTGTCCTCCCCTCTCCTTCTCTCCTTTCTCACCTGTCCACGACTCCTGCACGGTCCCGCGCGTCTCCGGTGCCTTGCTGTTCTGTCTCAGTGCTGCCAGGACCTCTCGTGATGTCACAATCACATGACTGCCGGCTATTGGTTCCTGGCAGTCATGTGATTGTGACATCACGGCAGGTCTTATCAGCACAGACGGCAAGATACCTGGAGACACCGGAGACGCCGGGAGACGACGTGGGCCTCGTGGACAGGTGAGCATAGTTTTGTTTTTTTTTATTAACCCCTTAATTTACTTTTAGGAGCTATTTTAGTGTACTGAGCATGCTCAGTACACTAAAATCGGTCCGAGGAGACATCACATGTTTTCTCGGACCCTGCTCCATAGGGCCCCATGCTAAATTGATCGGGTCGGATCGGATGTGCACTAAATGCCATCCGATCTGGTCCGATCCGAATCTGTCAGATTTTATTTTCGGTGCAAAAATCGGAGCAAGCTCCGATTTTTGCACCGATAAAAAAATCGGACAGATTCGGATCGGACCAAATCGGATGGCATTTAGTGCACATCCGATTCGGTCCGATGCCCATAGGCCTGCATGGGGTCCGAAAATCGGTCCGATGCTGTCCGATTTTTATCGGACAGCATCGGAACTGAAAAAATCGTTATGTGAAAGCAGCCTAATTCTCTTATCTTCAATAATTTGGTCCTGTCTCCGCCTCTTCTGAGTGGGGGTATTGCATCGATTAATCTAAATTTCAGATCCCTCTCTTTGTGATTTTTTTCTACAAAATGTCTTGGGACTGGCAGGTCTTTCCTCTTTGTTCTGATGTCATGTCTATGCTGGTTAAAACGTGTTTTAAATTCTAAAGTGGTCTCACCTACATATTTGAGGCCGCATGGACATTCTAGCAAGTAGATCACGTGGTCACTATTACAGGTTAGGAAGTGGTTGATTTTATATTCGACTCCATTATGTGTGAAACTTGGACCTTTCTGCATGTACTTACAATCAATGCATGAGATACATGGATAACCCCCCTTTCTATCTCTCGATGTCAGAGTTGTTTGTCTACTCTTTTTCATAGAGCCAATGTCTGATCTAATAAAAGCATCCTTCAGATGGAATAACCCATTAATAATAACCTATAATGAGGAAGCACCGGAGATAGACAAGATTGTAAAAAGGCATTGGCACATCTTAAGTAGCTGTATACCAGAGGTTGAGGAGTTCAACAATAAACCTATGACAGCGTATAGGAAAGGGAAAAATCTGAAGGATGCTTTTATTAGATCAGACATTGGCTCTATGAAAAAGAGTAGACAAACAACTCTGACATCGAGAGATAGAAAGGGGTGTTATCCGTGTATCTCATGCATTGATTGTAAGTACATGCAGAAAGGTCCAAGTTTAACACATAATTATTTTGTATATATATATATATATATTGCCGCACACTTACCACAAGCCCCATAGACAATGCATGGGGTTTGCCGCAAATGAGCAGCAAGTGCAGCCGCTATGCGGAAAACGCGGCAGATACAGGTTTTTTTTACCGCAACTGCCACATTTTTAAAAAACCGCCTATGTGAAGGCAGCCTTACAGGAACAGTGACTGCCGAAACCAGTAAGAGCTGTTTCTGACAGTGAGTATATTACAGTTTGTTAGGAGCGGGCTGAAATGCATTTGCGTTCCCTTGCGCTTTTTAAAAATACCCTTCAAATGCAAAATATTGCATTTTTGTGCATCTGAGGATGCTTGGTATATACGCAAGCGTCCTAAAGAGCACAAATAATTCAAGTAGCTCAATGGAACTGCACTGCCATATGGGTGGCACCGCAGCGTAGCGGAGTGTCTGGCCGTCTGGATCTCTCTTTCTCCTCACCTTTCTTCTCGCCGCTTCGGTCTCCTCCGGTCGCTCTGCACATATCAGCACAGTGATGACAACATCGTGCCCCTCCATGCTGAGCTGCAGAATGCAGATAGCGGCAGAAAAGACTCTGGAGAAGAATGCTGCTGGCAAAGGTGGCTGGGACTACAGGAGCGGAAACCGCGGGGGGCTACCACTGGTACACATACTTCGTACACACGCGGCTCTGCTCCGTACACCTCATACACACGCGGCTCTGCTCCATACACCTCATACACACTCGGCTCTGCTCCATACAACTTGTACACACTCGGCTCTGCTCCATACACCTCGTACACACGGCTCTGCACCGTACACACACGGCTCTGCTCCGTACACCTCGTACACACTCGGCTCTGCTCCGAACACCTCGTACACACACGGCTCCGCTCCATACACCTCATACGCACGCGGCTCCGCTCCATACACCTTGTACGCACGCGGCTCCACTCCATACACCTCGTACACACACGGCTCCGCTCCATGCACCTAGTACTCACACAGCTCCGCTCCATACCCCTCGTACACACACGGCTCCACTCCGTACACCTCGTACACACACGGCTCCGCTCCATACCCCTCGTACACACACGGCTCCGCTCCGTACACCTCGTACACACTGGGCTCCGCTCCATATACCTCGAACACACTCGGCTCTGCTCCAAACACCTAGTACACACTGGGCTCTTTTCCGTACACCTCGTACACACACGGCTCCGCTCCGTACACCTCGTACACACACGGCTCCGCTCCATACCCCTCGTACACACACGGCTCCGCTCCGTACACCTAGTACCCACTCGGCTCCGCTCCATATACCTCGTACACACTCGGCTCCGCTCCGTACACCTCGTACACACTCGGCTCCGCTCCGTACACCTCGTACACACACGGCTCCGCTCCATACACCTAGTACACACTCACCTCTGCTATATTCACACTGTAAATCCCTCCTGACCCCACACATAAACTTCACCTAATTGCCATACACCTAGTACACACTCGCCTCTGCTACATTCACACTGTAAATCCCTCCTGACCCCACACAAACTTCACCTAATTGAGCATCTTCATGGTGTCCAGCACAGCAGAGTCCTGCATACACTGAGGAGCTGATCATGTGACCCCTGACACCTCCCCTCCATTCACATCATCACAGGTCCTGTCAGCCCAGAGTGTGCACTGTGCAGCTCTGTCGACTCCCACGGAGGGGGAGGTGGGAGACCTTTGGTGCTGCAGGAAGCTGAAAATGACCCCCCAGCTGCCCCCTGATCCCTGGATATGGCCCTGGCTGTGGGGGTAGTGCTCAGGGGCCCCTGAGGCTAGGGTCACACTTGCCCTGTGACCCTAGCCTGATGCAAGCATTTTCGGCTGCAGGCATAGCATTTAATGCTATGCGCTGGAGCCCATAGAAACCCGCAGTTTACCTTGTCAACCACTGGTTGGCAATGTAAATATCGTGTTTCTATGGGCTCCGTTGCTGGCAGCGCATAGCATTAAACGCTCTGCGCTGCAGCAGACAATACTTGCGTCAAGCTAGGGTCACAATGCAAGTGTGACCCTAGCCCTCAGGGGCCCGGTGGGCCCCCTCCAAGCAGTCGGGCCCCGGCACTTGCCCGGGTGCGCCGGGTGCTGATTCCGGGCCTGAGTGCAGGGGACTGAGACTTATGTGGATGGTGGCTGTACAGGAGAGCAATAGACCAGGCAACATGGGGAAAGCCATGCGGAAGGGCAGGGAACTGAGACACACGTGTATGAATATGCGGGAGAGAAGAGGGTTACGCGACACGTGCAAGCCCACAAGGACAAGCAGGTGGCCATGGAGGTAGCAGCGTCAGTGTGCCTGCTGTGCAGAGTGAGAGGAGAGTGCAGAGACATCAGCGCTAGGAATCACCGGGACGTCGGTGTATTTATAGACAGGGGCACCGGCACTAAATCATGTTTGCAAAACACAGCCTGTGCATATAATGTAAATGCAACAGTGACTTGATTATGTGAGCACTGCAGAGAATGCATATTAATTGCCTGTTTTAAAGCTATATAAGTATAGGGCTAAGGTCACACTTGGAGGGTGACCCACGTTTAACGTGAGCGCTAAACACTGAGCAGAGTCTGCTGTAGCGGATAGCATTACCGGCAAGTGCTGACAGGCAACGCTGCTCCATAGTAACCCGTAGTTAACATTGGATGCGGCCACACACAGAGCCACGAGAGCTGTGCTTTAGCTGAGCGCACAGGAAAACATTGTCTGCAACGTTTTAGAAGAACCTAAAATGGTCATATTTAACCCATGACAACACTTTAAAAAAATGCATCAGAATTAAACATACTTATCCTCTACTTTCCATAAATTATCAGCAAACTGGTGAAATTACACCTATCAAAATAAAAATAAAAAATAACAGCCTCCTCCATATCCCCTCTAGCTGTCCTATCCATCGCCAAGATAGGTGCGTTTCCTACCATTTTAGGTAGAAGTAATGTTCCATCAATTTGCTCCTAATTTAGACAAAGTAGCTGGAAGATTTATCAAGCAAATAGTACTTGTGAGGTCTGACTATTTTACAATAATCTATTTAGCAGGATAGATATTCTATTTAGTGGTATAGTACTGCCCCACTTTGCAGAATTGAATTCAATCGATATAGCTAGATTAGTTTTAAGAGGTTAAAACATAACATTTAATACATTTTTCTAAAAGGACTAGATTGTCCACATATACTAAACACGTGATACCCGCCGTGCCCCAAAGTGTCACAACTTAAAAAACTCTCTTCAGTATATTTAAGAGTTATAGTTTATCTCAAGGTGTTACTTATAGAGCCTCTACTGCTCCTTGATATCATCCACCTTTAGATCCTATGTCAGTTCTAGATATATTGGTGTGAAAAATCACACCAATATATCTAGAACTGACATAGGATCTAAATATACTGAAGAGAGTTTTTTAAGTTGTGACACTTTGGGGCACGGCGGGTATCACGTGTTTAGTATGTGTGGACAATCTAGTCCTTTTAGAAAAATGTATTAAATGTTATGTTTTAACCTCTTAAAACTAATCTAGCTATATCTATTTTACAATAAGTGTAACATGAAACTTACAGTTTTTTTCTTTCCCTGATCTAAACTACCGTATATACTCGTGTATAAGCCGACGCGTGTATAAGCCGACCCCCCTACTTTTGCCCCAAAAATCTGGAAAAACCTATTGACTCGTGTATAAGCCGAGGGTGGACCCCAGCACAGGTATACAGCCCCCAGCAGTGTGGTATACAGGCCCCCCCCAGTGGTATACAGGCCTCCCCAGTGGTATTATACAGCAGCCCCAGTGGTAGTATATAGCAGCCCCAGTGGTAGTATATAGCAGCCCCAGCAGCCCCAGTGGTAGTATATAGCAGCCCCAGTGGTAGTGTATAGCAGCCCCAGCAGCCCCAGTGGTAGTATACAGCATCCCCAGTGGCAGTATACAGCAGCCCCAGTGGTAGTATATAGCAGCCCCAGTGGTAGTATACAGCAGCCCCAGCAGCCCCAGTGGTAGTATACAGCAGCCCCGGCAGCCCCAGCGGTAGTATACAGCATCCCCAGTAATCCAGGGCCCCCCAGCCTTGTTCCGGTCACCTGTAAAGCAAAATATACTTATCACTGTCCCGCTGCCGTCCGTGCTCGCATCTGCTGACACCGCGATCCTCCATCTTCATGGGTCTTCTTCCGGTTTCCTGTGTTCGGCGCCGGCAATGACATCATTGCCTGCGACGAACACAGGAAACCGGAAGAGGACGCATGAAGATGGAGGATCGCTATGCCGGCAGATGCGAGCGCGGACGGCAGCGGGACAGTGATAAGTATATTTTGCTTTACAGGTGACCAGAACAAGGCTAGGGGGCCCTGGATTACTGGGGCTGCTGTATACTACCGCTGGGGCTGCCGGGGCTGCTGTATACCGAGTGACTCGCGTATAAGCCGAGGGGGGTACTTTTCAGCCCAATTTTTGGGCTGAAAAACTCGGCCTATACGCGAGTATATACGGTACTACTTTATTTTAGTAGGAATTAGTACATAATGAGGTGGTGTTCACCTGTAGGATCCATCTATCTTTTGAATGGGCACAGTTAATTTATTATGTCTCCAGTACTTAAGTACATGTCAACTACTCATTCAGTACTAAAGGCACCACAAAAAAACAACATGGTGAAACTCTTGGTTTTCACCTGTGACAACATACAAAACATACAAGCATTATAAACAAATGTACAGTTGGTAGTGAAAGTATTCAGACCCCTTGAAATGTTTCACTCTTTGTTTCATTGCAGCCATTTGGTAAATTCAAACAAATTCATTTTTTCTCATTAATGTACATTCTCCAATCCCATGTTGACAAAAAAAAAACTGAAATGTAGATATTTGTGCAAATGTATTAAAAAAGAAAAACTGAAATATGACATGGTCAGAATTAGTCAGACACTTTGCTCAGTATTGAGTATTTGCACCTTTTGAGCTAGTAAAGCTATAAGTCTTCTTGGGAACAATGCAACAAGTTTTTCACACCTGGATTTGGGGACCCTCTCCCATTCTTACTTGCAGATCTTGTCTTGAAGCCACTCCTTTGTTATTTTAGCTATGTGCTTAGGGTCCTTGTCTTGTTGGAAGGTGAAACCTCAGCAAAGTCTGAGGTCCAGAGCACTCTGGAAGACGTTTTCATGCAGGATATCTCTGTATTTGGCCGCATTTATGTTTCCTCCAATTGCAACCAGACATCCTGTCCCTGCAGCTGAAAAACACCCCTATAACATGATGTGTATTGTACATCGCGGCAGAACAAAGACATTTCCTCCACAATATATCACAAAAAGACAAGTAGATATGGAATCCAAATGAAAATATGGGTCACCATGTATTGTTATGAAGAAACTAGACTCATAATTTTATTTGAAATTTTTATCTTTATTTTAAGTGATTTTAAGCCTTGAATATCCTAATCCTAAGGTCTTATAAGCAGCAACATATGGAGCCAAAATTCGATAAATTCCATGAATAGCTAGCCCCAGTGTGAAACTAACTTAAAGGAGATGCGAGATGACATACACATGGGTAGCTGTTAAGGTACCTTTACACGCTGCCACAGGAAGGCAGAAACCACAGGCACCGGTGACAATTGTGCCTGTTGCCATGAAATCACTACGAAATGGCGGCGTGTAATTCAGGAAATTCCTTCCTGTGCCCTGCAGTTCCTTCGGATACCTGTTTCTGAGCCGTGCTCAAAAACAGGAGGGAACATTTCCTATGGTGGCGGCGTGTAATTGGGGCACAGGTACGGTATTTGCGTCGCCTAGTGAATTCCCAGGGGCATGCCACAGCGTTATGGTTACCACGCCCCATCAGCTATCATTGGTGGGGGTTACTGTGTAACCATTGGCTGTCCCTGCATAAGGCGCCATATTTAACGAGCTGACCAGTCACACTACACATTTACAATGGCGTCATGTATTAGCCAGCCTTCCTGCACAGGCTAGCCAATCATCATGCTATTGCGTTGTCCAATCACCGTACGAGCGTCACATAATACACAACTCTGTCACGCCTATGTACTTGCGGCGCTAAATATGTACGCCCATATTCATATGTGGTAGCGGCGTGTAATCCAGGGAAGGTATTCCACAGGAGGTAAACCGCGGCACCCGTCGGCATTTCCGGGGAACGCAAATACCTCCAGTGGAGCACGTTGTGGCGGCGTGTATATGCGGCATCGGCGATCGGTATCCACTGTTAAAAACGCGCGCGTGCACGTTCGGTGCCTACCTGTTGCTGCACTCTGTGGCGACGTGTAAAGGTACCCTTAAGGAAAATTGGGCATAGCACTAAATGTGGGCAACAATGCGGGAGAGCAGAGGACCACACAGTACCCAGATGGCCCTGTAGGAGCGCAGGGGACTGAGACTTATGTGGATGGTTGTACAGGAGAGCAATAGACCAGGCAACATGGGGAAAGCCATGCGGAAGGCAGGGAACTGAGACATAGGTGAATGAATATGCAGGAGAGAAGAGGGCTACGCGACACGTGCAAGCCCACAAGGACAAGCAGGTGGCCACGCAGGTAGCGGCATCAATGTCCCTGCTGTGACGAGTGAGAGGAGAGTGCAGAGACATCAGCGCTAGGAATTACCGGGACGTCGGTGTATTTATAGACAGGGGCCCCGGCACTAAATCATGTTTGCAAAACACAGCCTGTGCATATAATGTAAATGCAACAGTGACTTGATTATGTGAGCATTGCAGAGAATACATATTATTTGCCTGCTGTAAAGCTATATATATATAGGGCTAGGGTCACACTTGGAGGGTGACGCACGTTTAACGTGAGTGCTAAACGCTGAGCAGAGTCTGCAGTAGCGGATAGCATTACCGGCAAGTGCTGACAGGCAACGGTGCTCCATAGTATCCTGCAGTTAATCTTGGATGTGGCCACACACAGAGCCCCGGGAACTGTGCTTTAGCTGAGCACACAGAAAAACATTGTCTGCAACGTTTTCCTGTGCGCTCAGCTAAAGCGCAGTTCCCGGGGCTCTGTGTGTGGCCGCATCCAAGGTAAACTACAAGTTACTATGGAGCAGCGTTGCCTGTCAGCACTTGCCGGTAATGCTATCCGCTACTGCAGACTCTGCTCAGCATTTAGCGCTCACGATAAACGTGGGTCACCCTCTAAGTGTGACCCTAGACTAATACACATGCTACATAGAGACAATAACATTAGCTCTCCATCCACACTATTGTACCCTACAGCGTTAAATTTAGTGTTACCGTCCATAAATATTAAGCAAGATTTTGAAATTACAGCTTTAGAAAAAACGACGCATCCATTTCCCCTATAGCAGTTCTGTCCAACTGCAAGATAGGTGCATTATCTACCATTTTAGGTGCATGTAATATTCAAAGGATTTTCTTCAAATTTAGGCAAAGTAGCTGGAGTATATATCTCCAAGCTACATGTGAGGACTGCCTATTTTACAACATGTAATATCTATTCCCAACATATATGTTCTTTTTACTCTTGAATTACTCTACATCTTTCTTGTAATTAGATACTATTAATACATAATTACGTGGTCTTTACCTATCATTTGGACTGGGTGTCATTAACGGTACATATCTGACCCCATGTACCTAATCATGTCCAATCTTACTTCGGAAAAGATAATAAGTCAAGAATATAAAGTTTGTAGACTTTATGTTAACTGCAAGTCCATAGCTTGGCAACATATCAGTGCTAAAGGCCCAGTAGAAGAACCTAAAATGGTCATATTTAACCCATGACAACACTTTAAAAAAATGCATCAGAATTAAACACACTTATCCTGTACTTTCCATAAATTATCAGCAAATTGTTGAAATTTCACCTATCAAAAAATCAAAATAACAGCCTCCTCCATATCCCCTCTAGCTGTCCTTTCCATCACCAAGATAGGTGTGTTTTCTACCATTTTAGGTAGAAGTAATGTTCCATCAATTTGCTCCTAATTTAGACAAAGTAGCTGGAAGATTTATCAATTAAACAGTGCTTGTGAGGTCTGACTATTTTACAATAAGTGTAATATGAAACTTACATTTTTTCTTTCCCTGAACTTAACTACTACTTTATTTTAGTAGGAATTAGTACATAATGAGGTGGTCTTCACCTGTAGGATCTATCTATTAGTGATGAGCGAGTACTAAAATGCTCGGGTGCCCGAAGCTCGGGCCGAGCATCCCAAGATACTTGTGTACTTGGCCCGAGTACCGAGCCCAATGTTATCCTATGGGAGACCCGAGTATTTTTATGAAATGACTGCCGGCAGCATGTAGAAACCCTAAAAATGTCACAAAAGTCTCAGAAGAGTGCCCAAATGACATGGCAACACCATGGGGAGGACCCCTGGAAGCATTTCTCACTCAAAAGTCACAGCTGTGAACAATCTTGTCCGAGTTTCACGCCAATTTTACGGAGTCACCAGAAAACCTTCCAAAATGATACCAAAATGAATATTTAGGGTGGAAATGTTAAGGGCACATACCCAATAGTGAGATACAGCTGGTGTATGTTACTTTTTGTGATTACATGAAAGATTTTACGTGAAAACATTGTGCGGCACTCCGATGTCCCTGAGAAGAGACGTACATGAAGGCCTCTTGACATAATGTGCCCATTTTGAGGAACTGGGTCTATTGTAGTATTTTCCTTTGCCAGGGCAGTCCAAAATTTGGTTCACCAATGCCCCTGGATAGAGACGTGCATGAGGGCCTGTAAACCTGAAGTGGGTGTATAGTAGTATAGCCTTTTGGCCAGGGCAGCCAAAAATTGGGAGGCTCCATATTGCCCCAGGATAGAGACGTGCAGAAGGGCCTGTAAACCTGAAGTCGGTGTATTGTAGTATAGCCCTTTGGCCAGGGCAGCCAAAAATTGGGAGGTTCAACAATGACCCATGCATACAGACATGCAGGAGGGCCTGTAAACCTCAAGTGGGTGTATTGTAGTATAGCCCTTTGGCAGGGCAGCCAAAAATTGGGAGGTTCAACAATGACCCATGCATACAGACATGCAGGAGGGCCTGTAAACCTCAAGTGGGTGTAATGTAGTATAGCCCTTTGGCAGGGCAGCCAAAAATTGGGAGGCTCCACATTGTCCCTGGATAGAGACGTGCATGAGGGCCTCAAAACATTTTTCCATTGAAAAGGAGCGGGTCTCCTGTCGTTGTAATGCCCATTCTAAAAGAATGGGCGAAAAAATTTACCACTGCGGGTATACCTCAAACAACAGCCTAACTATTGTAACGGTCATCATGGTGGCTCATGATGAGAAGGAGGAGCTGTCCAGCGATTAGCCAAAGTCCAGAAGTGTGTACCCATGGGTGAGTGGAGGTACACGTCAAATTCCCATAACAAAATTTAAATTCAGTTGTCATTTGTTGGTGGTGTGGTGAAGTCTGGCCCAATCCAACCCTTGTTCATCTTGATCAGAGTCAGCCTGTCAGCATTATCAGTTGACAGGCGGGTGCGTTTATCAGTAATGATTCCACCTGTGGCACTGAAAACACGCTCTGACAATACACTAGCGGCAGGGCAGGCCTTCCAAGGCGTAGAGAGCCAATTCATGCCACGTATCCAGCTTGGAGACCCAATAATTGAAAGGCACAGAGGAATTTCGCAGTACAGTTGTTCGATCTGCAAGGTACTCCTTCAGCATCTGGCCAAACTTAGCATTTCTTGTGGCACTACCCTGCACCTCAGGGGCTGTGGTACGTGAGAGGCTGAGAAAACTGTCCCACATCGTAAAGAGTGTTCCCCTACCTCTGGCGGATTGGACTTGTGTCCCTCTCGGCCGTACGCCTTGGTTGTCCACCGATTCCTGACCTATGCCGCTAGCGTTTTGTGAGGGGAATGATTTGCCTACTTCCGTGACTATGGCCTTCTGGAACTGCTGCATTTTGGCTGACCTCTCTGCCTCAGGAATGAGAGACATAAAGTTCTCCTTGTATCGTGGGTCTAACAGTGTTGCCAACCAGTACTGATTGTCGGCCAAGATGTTCTGAACGCGAGGGTCACGAGCCAGGCAGCTTACTATAAAGTCAGCCATGTGCGCTAGACTCTTAACAGCCATCACTTCAATATCCAGACCAACACGATGACTGAACATGCTGTCCTCCTCCTCCTCCTCCTCCTCATCTCCCCTGTCCTCTGGCCAGCCACGCTGAATCGAGGGTATGACTGGTGTGCATGTCATGTCCTCAATTTGGCCAGAGAGTTGCTCCATGTCTTCATCCTCCTCCTCCTCCTCGTCATAGTCCTCCACTGCATGTTGTGATGAGATGAGGCTGGGCTGTGTGTTTTCACCCACACCCACTGCTGTTTCTTGCTCCAAGTCATCGCACTCGGCCTGCAATGCATCCTCTTTGTTTTTCAGCAGAGACCGTTTTAGAAGGCAGAGTAGTGGTATGGTGACGCTAATAATGGCGTCATCGCCGCTCACCATCTTGGTGGAGTCCTCAAAGTTTTGGAGGACGGTACATAGGTCCGACATCCATCTCCACTTCTCAGGTGTTATGTGTGGAGTTTGACCCATTTCCCGACGGCTTAGGTGATGCAGGTAGTCCACAACTGCCCTCTTCTGCTCACATATCCTGACCAACATGTGCAGAGTTGAATTCCAACGCATGGGGACATCACACACCAGTCTGTGGGCCGGAAGACACAAACGGCGCTGAAAGCCGGCAAGGCCGGCTGAAGCAGTAGGTGACTTGCAAAAATGTGCAGACAGACGGCGAACTTTTACCAGCAGTTCAGACAGCTCTGGGTTTGACTTTACAAACCTCTGAACCACCAGGTTGAGCACATGGGCCACGCATGCAACATGCGTCAGCTGGCCTCGCCTCAAAGCTGCCACCAGGTTCCGGCCATTGTCACACACGACCTTTCCTGGCTTTAGGTTCAGAGGTGTGAGCCAGTGATCTGCGTGCTGTTTCAGAGCTGTCCACACCTCTTCTGCATTGTGGGGTTTGTCACCTATGCAGACTAGCTTCAGCACAGCCTGTTGCCGCTTTGCAGAGGCAGTGCTGCAGTGCTTCCAGCTTGGGACTGGTGTGGAGGGTACAGTGGATGAGCATGCGCAGGAGGAGGAGGCTGAGGAGCATGACATTCCGGAGCTGTAGAGTGTCGGTGAAACCCTGACAGAGGTAGGGCCTGCTATCCTTGGTGTAGGAAGGACGTGTTCCGTCCCTCGCACAGACTGGGTCCCAGCCTCCACAATATTAATCCAGTGTGCCGTCAAGGAGATGTAGCGGCCTTGCCCACAAGCACTTGTCCACGTGTCTGTGGTTAGGTGGACTTTGGCTGAAACAGCGTTGTTCAGGGCACGTGTGATGCTGTTGGACACGTGGTTATGCAATGCGGGGACGGCACATCTGGAGAAATATTGGCGGCTGGGGACCGAGTAACGTGGGACAGCAGCCGCCATCAGGTGGCGGACTGCTTCCGTCTCCACCAGCCAGAAAGGCAACATTTCTAGCGCTATGAGTCGCGAAATGTGATAATTCAGGACTGTGGCATGTGGGGCGTTGGCAGCGTATTTGCGCCTGCGTTCAAATGTTTGCTGAATGGATAATTGAACGCTGCGCTGGGACAAGGACGTGCTTGATGCTGGTGTTATTTGTGTGTGGGCAACTTCAGGTGCAGGGCCGGAGGCTTGTTCGCGGCCAGCATGGACAGGGGATTGGCTCGCACGCACAACACGCGAAGACGTAGCAGTGACATCAGCAAGCACCGCTCCTCGACTCTGTTGTACTTCCCACAAAGTCGGGTGCTTGGCTGACATGTGCCTAATCATGCTGGTGGTGGTCAGGCTGCTAGTTTTCGTACCCCTGCTGATACTGGCATGGCAGGTGTTGCAAATGGCCTTTTTAGAGTCTTCTGGAGCCAACTTAAAAAACTCCCAGACTCTGGAAGACCGAACATTTGCACAGGCACCTTGAGTTGTGTTGGTGTTCCGGGGAACGGTTGGCTGCCTTCTGCCTGCGGACACAACCCTGCTTCGTACTGCCTGTTGGGATGCTACGCCTCCCTCCCCCTGTGCACTGCTGGCCTCGCTCTGCATATCCTCCTGCCATGTTGGGTCAGCTACTGGATCATCCACCACGTCGTCTTCCTCTTCCGCACCCTGATCCTCCTCCTGACTTCCTGGCAATTGTGTCTCATCATCGTCCACTCCTTGTTGAGACACGTTGCCAACGTTCCGTTCGGGAGAACGTGGCTGCTCAAATATTTGGGCATCTGTACATACCATCTCCTCATCACCCACTTCAAGAGGAGCTGGCGACAGGCCAGATTCTGCGAATGGATACGTGAACAGCTCTTCCGAGTGTCCTTGTGTGAGATCAGTAATGTCCGTGGACGTGTACTCATCCTGGTGGTA
This sequence comes from Allobates femoralis, assembly GCA_033576535.1. Classification (NCBI taxonomy): domain Eukaryota; kingdom Metazoa; phylum Chordata; class Amphibia; order Anura; family Aromobatidae; genus Allobates; species Allobates femoralis. Next base: position 73,725 of record JARQOC010000140.1, on the reverse strand, counting down.
GGAAGGAGGATCAGGTTGGGAAATGTGCGGTGCAGTATCACGGCTACTGACACTTGACCGTGTGGAAGACAGGGTGTTTGTAGAGGTGCCCATCTGACTTGAAGCATTATCCACTATCTAAGTAACAACCTGTTGACACTGGTCTTGGTTCAAGAGCGGTGTACTGCTGCGGGCCCCAAGAATTTGGGACAGGACGTGCGAGCGAGGAGATGTGCCCCTTTGTTGTTGCGAAATTAGTGCTTGCACACGACCTCAGCCTATGCCTGCACCACCATCACGTCCACTTCCTTGTTCCTTGCCAACGCCCTTGCCAACGCCCTTGCGCATTTTGCCTGTATACAGCGACAACTGTCTGGTGACTGTTGAGGTCACAGGAGATTAGGATTTTAGTCCCTAACCTGTTATTAAGGTAGTAAGTACACCAGTCTGGTGACTGTAATGGTCACAGGAGATTAGGATTTCAGTCCCTAACCTGTATTAAGGTAGTAAGTACACCAGTCTGGTGACTGTAATGGTCACAGGAGATTAGGATTTTAGTCCCTAACCTGTATCAAGGTAGTAAGTACACCAGTCTGGTGACTGTAATGGTCACAGGAGAGTAGGATTTTAGTCCCTTATCTGTATCAAGGTAGTAAGTACACCAGTCTGGTGACTGTAATGGTCACTGGAGAGTAGGATTTTAGTCCCTAACCTGTATTAAGGTAGTAAGTACACCAGTCTGGTGACTGTAATGGTCACAGGAGAGTAGGATTTTAGTCCCTAACCTGTATCAAGGTAGTAAGTACACCAGTCTGGTGACTGTAATGGTCACAGGAGATTAGGATTTTAGTCCCTAACCTGTATTAAGGTAGTAAGTACACCAGTCTGGTGACTGTAATGGTCACAGGAGATTAGGATTTTAGTCCCTAACCTGTATCAAGGTAGTAAGTAAACCAGTCTGGTGAATGTAATGGTCACAGGAGAGTAGGATTTTAGTCCCTAACCTGTATTAAGGTAGTAAGTACACCAGTCTGGTGACTGTAATGGTCACAGGAGAGTAGGATTTTAGTCCCTAACCTGTATCAAGGTAGTAAGTACACCAGTCTGGTGACTGTAATGGTCACAGGAGATTAGGATTTTAGTCCCTAACCTGTATCAAGGTAGTAAGTACACCAGTCTGGTGACTGTAATGGTCACAGGAGAGTAGAATTTTAGTCCCTAACCTGAATCAAGGTAGTAAGTACACCAGTCTGGTGACTGTAATGGTCACAGGAGATTAGGATTTTAGTCCCTAACCTGTATTAAGGTAGTAAGTACACCAGTCTGGTGACTGTAATGGTCACAGGAGATTAGGATTTTAGTCCCTAACCTGTATCAAGGTAGTAAGTACACCAGTCTGGTGAATGTAATGGTCACAGGAGATTAGGATTTTAGTCCCTAACCTGTATTAAGGTAGTAAGTACACCAGTCTGGTGACTGTAATGGTCACAGGAGATTAGGATTTTAGTCCCTAACCTGTATCAAGGTAGTAAGTACACCAGTCTGGTGAATGTAATGGCCACAGGAGATTAGGATTTTAGTCCCTAACCTGTATTAAGGTAGTAAGTACACCAGTCTGGTGACTGTAATGGTCACAGGAGATTTGGATTTTAGTCCCTAACCTGGATCAAGGTAGTAAGTTCAACAGTCTGGTGACTGTTATGGTCACAGAAAAGCTTGGATTCCAATCTTTATCACCCTGCCTATATCCTCCTAGATTAGTCCTGAGAAGGACTGTTGTGGTCAGCAGCAGTTTGCAGCCCTGCTCCGGATCTACCTATGAGGGCTGCAAATCTGTCCCTAAGCTGCAGCAGACACTCTCCCTACACTCACTGTCTGGATGCCTGTGTGCAGAGCACAGCGCGGCCGGGTCTTATAAAGGCTCGGTCACGCTGTGCAGGCCGGCCAATCACTGCAATGCCACAACTAACAGGGCTGTGGCATTGCAGTGGTCTGCCAGCCAATCCCTGCATGTGGGCTGGCTCTCAAAAGAGCGCCAACATGCAGAGATGACGACCACAGCACGAGTATCGCGAGATTACTCGGTGCTCGCCGAGTAGCCCGAGTACAGTGATACTCGTGCGAGTACCGAGTAGTGGCGAGCATGTTTATAGCAGCCCCAGCAGCCCCAGTGGTAGTATATAGCAGCCCCAGTGGTAGTGTATAGCAGCCCCAGCAGCCCCAGTGGTAGTATACAGCATCCCCAGTGGCAGTATACAGCAGCCCCAGTGGTAGTATATAGCAGCCCCAGTGGTAGTATACAGCAGCCCCAGCAGCCCCAGTGGTAGTATACAGCATCCCCAGCAGCCCCAGTGGCAGTATACAGCAGCCCCAGTGGCAGTATACAGCAGCCCCAGTGGTAGTATATAGCAGCCCCAGTGGTAGTATACAGCAGCCCCAGCAGCCCCAGTGGTAGTATACAGCAGCCCCAGCAGCCCCAGCGGTAGTATACAGCATCCCCAGTAATCCAGGGCCCCCCAGCCTTGTTCCGGTCACCTGTAAAGCAAAATATACTTATCACTGTCCCGCTGCCGTCCGTGCTCGCATCTGCTGACACCGCGATCCTCCATCTTCATGGGTCTTCTTCCGGTTTCCTGTGTTCGGCGCCGGCAATGACGTCATTGCCTGCGACGAACACAGGAAACCGGAAGAGGACGCATGAAGATGGAGGATCGCTATGCCGGCAGATGCGAGCGCAGACGGCAGCGGGACAGTGATAAGTATATTTTGCTTTACAGGTGACCGGAACAAGGCTAGGGGGCCCTGGATTACTGGGGCTGCTGTATACTACAGCTGGGGCTGCCGGGGCTGCTGTATACCGAGTGACTCGCGTATAAGCCGAGGGGGGTACTTTTCAGCCCAATTTTTGGGCTGAAAAACTCGGCCTATACGCGAGTATATACGGTACTACTTTATTTTAGTAGGAATTAGTACATAATGAGGTGGTGTTCACCTGTAGGATCCATCTATCTTTTGAATGGGCACAGTTAATGTTATTTATTATGTCTCCAGTACTTAAGTACATGTCAACTACTCATTCAGTACTAAAGGCACCACAAAAGAACTCAACATGGTAAAGGTCTTGGTTTTCACCTTTGACAACACACAAAACTTACCATAAATGTATTATAAACAAATGTACTGTACCTTTTAGCTCCCATCTATCTTTTAGATAAAGAAATGTTGATAAAAAGTGTGTGTGTTTCACAGTCTGGGGACAGCTTTATTCTAATCGAGGAGAACGCTGACGGCATCCTTCCTGATCCAGTATAGTACAGGAGGCCACACAAAGCCCCCATTATACCGCAGGAGACCACATACAGCCCCAAGTACAAAGCAGGAGGCTGCACACAGCCCTCAGTATACAGCAGGAACCCGCACATAGCCCCCAGCATACATTAGGAGGCCGCACACTGCCCCCAGGACATTGCAGTAGGTGACAAAGTGCCCCCAGTATGCACAAGAAGGCTGCAAACAGCACCCAGTATACATTAGGAGGCCAGACACAGCCTCCAGTATACCGTAGGAGGCTACATGGCGACCCCAGTATACCGTAGGAGGTCACACAGAGCCCCCCGTATAAAGCAGGAGGCCGCACACAGCCCTCAGTATACAGAAGGCCACACAGAGCCCCCAATATACTGTAGCAGGCCGCACACAGCTCCTAGTATATTACAGAAGGCTGCAGAGAGCTCAAAGTATACACCAGAAGGCTGCACCCAGCCCCCAGTATACATTGGGAGGCTGCGCAAAGCCTCCAGTATACCGTTGCACGCTGCACCTAGTATACCTCAGGAGGCCGCATACAGCCCCCAGTGTACCCGCACGCTGCCCTAGTAAACTTCAGGAGGCCGCAAACAGTCCCCAGTATACAGCAGGAGGCTGCACACAGCCCTCAGTATACAGCAGGAGGTTGCACACAGCCCTCAGTATAAAGCAGGAGGTACACACAGCTCCCAGTATATAGCAGGAGGCCACACACAGCCCTCAGTATACGTCAGGAGGCCGGACTCAGTTCCCAGTATACAGAAGGAGGATGTGCACAGCCCTAAGTATACAGCTTGAGGCCACACACAGCCTGCAATATACAGCAGGAGGTAGCAAAAAGTCAAAAATATACAGCAGAAAGCCGCACACTGCCCCCAGTATACAGCAAGAGGCCGCACAAAGTTCCCAGTATACAGTAGGAGGTCACACACAGACCACGGTATGCAGCAGGAGGCCGCCCACAGCCCCCACTATACAGCAGGAGGCCATACCCATCCCCCAGCATACAACAGGAGACCGCAAACAGCCGTCACTGTAGAGCAGGAGGCAGCGCACAGCCTTCAGTATATAGCAGGAGGCCGCTTAAAGTCCCCATTATACAGCAAGAAGCTGCACACAACCCCCTGTAAAATGAAGGAGGCCTCAGACAGACCCCAGTATACAACAGGAGACTGCACACAGCCCCCAATACATTGCAGAAGGCCACAGAGTGCCCCCAGTATAAACCAGAAGGCTGAACACAGCCCCCAGAATAAATTAGGAGGCCACACACAGCCCCCAGTATACCGCAGGAGGCTGCATGTTGCTCCAGTATACCTCAGCAGGCCTCACACAACTCCCAGTATACAGCAGGAGGCTGTGCACAGCCCCCAGTATACAGCAGGAGGCTGCATACAGCCCTCAGTGTACAGCAGGAGGTTGCACATAGCCCTCAGCATAAAGCAGGAGGTACACACAGCCCTCAGCATATAGCAGGAGACCAAACACAATCCTCAGTATACTGCAGGAGGCCACACACAGCCTGTAGTATACAGTAGGAGGTAGCAAAAAGTCAAAAATATACAGCAGGAAGCCGCACACTGCCCCCACTATACAGCAAGAGGCTGCACACAGCCTGCAGTATATAGCAGGAGGTCGCACACAGTCCCCAGTATACAGTAGGAGGTCACACACAGACCACAGTATGCAGCAGGAGGCCGCCCACAGCCCCCACTATACAGCAGGAGGCCATACCCAACCCCAAGCATATAACAGGAGATCGCAAACAGCCATCACTGTAGAGCAGGAGGCCGCACACAGCCTTCAGTGTATAGCAGGAGGCCGCTTAAAGTCCCCATTATACAGCAAGAAGCTGCACACAACCCCCTGTAAAATGCAGGAGGTCTCATACAGACCCCAGTATACAACAGGAGACTGCACACAGCCCCCAATACATTGCAGAAGGCCGCAGAGTGCCCCCAGTATAAACCAGAAGGCTGCACACAGCCCTCAGAATAAATTAGGAGGTCACACACAGCACCCCAGGAGGCTGCACATTGCCCCAGTATACCGCAGGAGGCTGCATGTTGCTCCAGAATACCGCAGGAGGCCTCACACAGCAAGAGGCTGTGCACAGCCCCCAGTACAGAGAAGGCCGTAGAGAGCCCCCAGTATACATAAGAAGGCCGCATCTAGCACCCAGTATACATTGGGAGGCTCCACACAGCCCCCAGTATACCGCACAATGCCACCAGTATACCTCAGTAGGCCACACACAGCCCCAGCATACCACACGGTGCCCCAGTATACCGCAGGAAGTCGCACACAGCCCCCTATACCGCAGGCAGCCATACACAGCCCTCAGTATACAGCCCGAGGTTGCACACAGCCCTAAGTATCCAGCTTGAGGCCGCACACAGCGCAAAGTATAGACAAAAAGGCCACACTCAGCCCACAGTATACATTAGGAGGCTGCATGCTGCCACCAGTATACCTCAGGAGGCTGCACACAACCCCAGCATACTGCAGCCAGCCCCAGTATACTGCAGGAGACCGCACGCAGCCCCCAGTATACAGCAGGAGGCCACACAAAGCCCCCAATATACAGAACGAGGCCGCACACAGCCCCCAGTATAGAGTATGAGGCCGCAAATAGTCCTCAGTATAAAGCAGGAGGTCACAGACAGCCTGCAGTATACATAAGGAGGTCGTACACGGGCCCACGTATGCCACAGAAGGCCGCACACAGCCCCCAGTATACCATGGGAGGCCGTACAAAGCCCCCAGTATACAGCAAGAGACAACACACAGTCCCCAGTATACAGTAGGAGGTTGCACACAGCCAAAATTATACAGCAGGAAGTCACACACAGTCCCCACTATACAGCAGTAGTCCATACCCAGCCCCAGCATACAACAGGAGGCCAGAAACAGACTTCACTGCACAGCAGAAGGCCGCACACAGCCTTCAGTATGCAGCAGGAGGCCTCTTACAGTCCCCATTATACAGCAAGAAGCCGCACATATCCTCTTGTATACGCTGTACACTGCACACAGCTCCCAGTATACTACAGAGGGCCGACACAGCCCCACGTATGCCGCAGGAGGCTGCACGTTGCCCCCAATATACCGCAGGAGGCCACACACAACCCCTAGCATACAGCAGGAGGCTGCACACAGCCCCTAGTATACAGAAGGTCACACAAAGGCCCCAGTATACTGTAACATGCCGCACACAGCTCCCAGTATATTGCAGAAGGTCACAGAGAGCCCCCAGTATACACCAGAAGGCCGCACACAGCCCGCAGTATACACTGGGAGGCTGCACACAGCCCACAGTATGCCGTACGCTACCCTCAGTATACCTCAGGAGACCTCAAACACCCCCCAGTATAGCGCAGCACACCCAGCCCCCAGTATACCTCAGGAGGCCGCACTCAGCCCCAGTATACAACAGGAGGCCGTACCCAGCCCCCAGCATACAACAGGAGGCCACAAACAGCCCTTAATCTACAGCAGGAAGATGGAGGCACACAGCCTCCAGTATATTGCAGGAGGCCGCACACAGCCCTCAGTATACCGCAAGAGGCCATACACAGCCCACAGTATACGCAGGAGGCCTCACACAGACCCCAGTATACTGCAGGGCGCAGCTCACAGCCCCCAGTATACACCAGGAGGCCACACACAGTGTCCAGTATACAGACAGACGCGGCACACAACCCCCAGTATACCACAGCAGGCTGTACATAGCCCCCAGAATACCGCAACAGGCGGCACACAGGCCTCAGTATACAGCAGGAGGCCGCACACAGCCCTAAGTATACAGCCTTCAGTATATAAAAACGGATCAAAATCGCAAAGTGCGAACATGGTCTAACAAGTGCTGCAATCCTTGTAACCTGTAGCACTACGGCCATTGTACTGGAATCCTACATAGTTATACTACAGTGAACATGGCGGAGGGGAGAAACAACAGGAGAGAGAAACCTGAATGTCATTCCCTACCTTATGACAAACATGTAGAATTGGATTCTTGATATTTCTCTGACTTTGTGATGATCTTTTCCTGTAGTCTTGAGATGATGAGATCACGATCTTCCATCTATGGCCTGGAGAGATTGATGGGAAGACGATTGCTCTGCTCAAGGGATCGGCTGCAACTGGTGTGTGAGGAGGATCCAGCTGTGTCATAAGGGAGAAGACGATGTCATAAGGAGAACATGATGGTGTCATAAGGGAGAACACAATGATGTCATAAAGAGAGAAGCCCTGGACTGGGACTCACAGCAAAATCTCCTAAAATTCATTATTTTCACTGCATTGAAAATGTTTTTTTTTGTAATCTGGAATAAATATTTGTACAGAGATTTCTCTCTGTTATAACATGCAGCCCTACACACAAAGCAGCATGTACCCAGAATCACTACTATTGTGCTCATGATCAAATCTATAACTATGTACACCCTGGATAGACGGTAACCCTAATTGTGGCAGTTTTACCAAAGACAATGGCCAGCCATGAATCCTCTATCTTTTGCAGATATATATCTGCAGCATCAGGTGTATAATTGGGTTCTGATCCATTTCCTTATACAGGATCTCAGCTCTGACTCCCTATATAGAAGATGACATGCGACTGCCTACAGCCACCAGCAGAGGGCGCACAGGAGCCATACATGACATGTACCGTGTGACAGCCGCGCCTCCCTGCTCCAGTCTCTGTCCTCTGTCCTCCGGGCCCCGCTCTCCTTCTCCTCCTCCCGGCTGTCGTCCTTTCTCTCTGTTTTGAGAGCCGCTGGGGACACGGTATCAGCTCCCCGCTCCGCCGGTTTCTTCAGCAGGACCGTTGGGGCCGGCGCCACACAGAGAACGTGCAGGGTGATGTCACAGCATGTCTCGCGTCATCCACTGTAAGACGTCATATCAGAGACCGGGGGCCTGGGAGCAAGGGCCGGAGTATAAACTGCGCTACATTTGTCATATAGCTGTGGAGGACAGTGCACTGGGGGGGGGGGGGGACTGTGGGGACATTATATTATATGGCATCTGTGGGGACATTATATTATATGGGGGCTGTGGGGACATATTATATGGGGGTTGTGGGGTCATTTTATTATATGGGGACTGTGGGGACATTATATTATATAAGGGCTGTGGGGATATTATATTATATGGGGGCTGTGGGGGCATTATATTATATGGCATCTGTGGGGACATTATATTATATGGGGGCTGTGGGGTCATTTTATTATATGGGGGCTGTGGGGACATATTATATGGGGGCTGTGGGGACATTATATTATATGGGGGCTGTGGGAACACATTATATTGGGGCTGTGGGGTCATTTTATTATATGGGGGCTGTGGGGACATATCATATGGGGGCTGTGGGGACATTATATTATATGGGAGCTGTGGGGACATTATATTATATGGGGGCTGTGGGGACATATTATATGGGGGCTGTGGGGACATTATATTATACTAGATGGCAGCCCGATTCTAAAGAATCGGGTAGTCTAGAATCCATATATAGTTTATTTAGTAATAGTTAGGGGAGTGCGGTGAAATTAATTGTGTGTATAGAGGTGGCTCAGTGGTTAGCACTGCGCGGTGGCTCAGTGGGTAGCACTGCGCGGTGGCTCAGTGGTTAGTACTGCGTGCGGTGGCTCAGTGGTTAGCAGTGAGTGCGCTGGCTCAGTGGTTAGCAGTGAGTGCGATGGCTCAGTGGTTAGCAGTGAGTGCGGTGGCTCAGTGGTTAGCAGTGAGTGCGGTGGCGCAGTGGTTAGCAGTGAGTGGGCTGGCTCAGTGGTTAGCAGTGAGTGCGGTGGCTCAGTGGGTAGCAGTGAGTGCAGTGGCTCAGTGGTTAGCAGTGAGTGCAGTGGCTCAGTGGTTAGCAGTGAGTGGGGTGGCTCAGTGGTTAGCAGTGAGTGCGGTGAGATTGGTCAGCGCAGCGGCGTGGGCAGAGTGGTCAGCGCAGCGGCGTGGGCAGAGTGGTCAGCGCAGCGCTGTGGGCAGAGTGGTCAGCGCAGCGCCGTGGGCAAAGTGGTCAGTGCAGCGCCGTGGGCAGAGTGGTCAGCGCAGCGCCGTGGGCAGAGTGGTAAGCACACACATACACTCCGCTATACTTACCACCCTGCGTCTTCCCCGCCGCCTGGATCCTGAGTCGACATGTCGCCGCCCCCGGACGACTGGATCCAATATGTTGTCCGGGTAGTTTTGCGAGACATCTTGGACGCTATATTGGATCCAGTAGTTTGGGGGCAGCGACATGTCGACTGAGGATCCAGGCAGCGGACGCAGGGCCGGTGGTAAATATAGCGGAGTGTGTGTGTGTGTATGTGTGTGTGTGTACAAAGTTGAGGGAAGTGTGGACAAAGTGACGGAAGTGCGTACATACACACATATACAACACATACTGTACATTGCATATGGAGGTGGGAGGAGGGAGGCGGAGGGCGAGAGGGAGAGGACAGGGAGGAGGAGAAGCAGGGAGGCTGGAGGAGGGACAGGAGAGAGGGCGGAGGCTGGGAGGCTGGAGGGCAAGAGGACAGGGAGAGTGAGAGGCGGGAGGCATGGAGGGCAGGAGGACAGGAGGGAGAAGCGAGTGGAGGCTGGAGGGCGGAGGAGAGGGAGAGGAGAGCGGAAGGTGGAGGGTAGAGGAGAGGGAGAGGAGAGCGGAAGCTGGAGGGCAGAGGACAGGGAGAGGAGAGCGGAGGCTGGAGGGCGAGGACAGGGAGAGGAGAGCGGAGGCTGGAGGGCAGGAGGACAGGAGAGGAGAGCGGAGGCTGTAGGGGGGCAGAGGAGAGCAGAGGCTGGAGGGCAGAGGACAGGGAGAGGAGAGGAGGCTGGAGGGCAGAGAAGAGCGGAGGCTGGAGGGCAGAGGACAGGGAGAGGAGAGTGGAGGCTGGAGGGCAGAGGAGAGCAGAGGCTGGAGGCTGGAGAGGCAGAGGACAGGGAGAGGAGAGCGAGGCTGGATGGCAGAGGAGGGCGGATGCTGGAGGGCGGAGGCGATGAGAGGGCAAAGGACAGGGAGAGGAGAGCGGAGGTGGAGGGCAGAGGACAGGGAGAGGAGAGCGGAGGCTGGAGGGCAGAGGACAGGAAGAGGAGAGAGGAGGCTGGAGGCAGAGGACAGGGAGAGGAGAGCAGAGGCTGGAGGGCAGAGGACAGGGAGAGGATAGCGAAGGCTGGAAGGCAGAGGACAGGGAGAGGGGAGCGGAGGCTGGAGGGTGGAGGCTGGAGGGCAGAGGACAGGGAGAGGAGAGTGGAGGCTGGAGGGCAGAGGAGAGCGGAGGCTGGAGGGCAGAGGACAGGGAGAGGAGAGCAGAGGCTGGAGGGCAGAGGAGGGCGGAGGCTGGAGGGCAGAGGACAGGGTGAGGAGAGCAGAGGCTGGAGGGCAGAGGAGGGCGGAGGCTGGAGGGCGGAGGCTGAAGGGCAGAGGACAGGGAGAGGAGAGCGGAGGCTGGAGGGCAGAGGACAGGGAGAGGAGAGCGGAGGGTGGAGGGCAGAGGACAGGGAGAGGAGAGCGGAGGCTGGAGGACAGGGAGAGGAGAGCGGAGGCTGGAGGGCAGAGGACTGGGAGAGGAGAGCGGAGGCAGGAGGGCAGAGGACTGGGAGAGGAGGCTGGAGGGCAGAGGCCAGGGCAGAGGAGGCTGGAGGGCAGAGGCCAGGGCAGAGGAGGCTGGAGGGCAGAGGGCAGGGCAGAGGAGGCTGGAGGGCAGAGGCCAGAGCAGAGGAGGCTGGAGGGCAGAGGCCAGGGCAGAGGGGAGGGCAGAGGAGGCTGGAGGGCGGAGGCCAGGGCAGAGGGCAGGGCAGAGGAGGCTGGAGGGCAGAGGCCTGGGCAGAGGAGGCTGGAGGGCAGAGGCCTGGGCAGAGGAGGCTGGAGGGCAGAGGCCAGGGCAGAGGAGGCTGAAGGGCAGAGGCCAGGGCAGAGGGGAGGGCAGAGGAGGCTGGAGGGCAGAGGCCAGGGCAGAGGCCAGGGCAGAGGAGGCTGGAGGGCAGAGGCCAGGGCAGAGGAGGGTGGAGGGCAGAGGCCAGGGCAGAGGAGGCTGGAGGACAGACGCAGGGCAGAGGAGGCTAGAGGGCAGAGGCCAGGGCAGAGGAGGCTGGAGGGCAGAGGCCAGGGCAGAGGAGGCTGGAGGGCAGAGGCCAGGGCAGAGGAGGCTGGAGGGCAGAGGTCAGGGCAGAGGAGGCTGGAGGGCAGAGGCCAGATCAGAGGAGGCTGGAGGGCAGAGGCCAGGGCAGAGGAGGCTGGAGGGCAGAGGCCAGGGCAGAGGAGGCTGGAGGGCAGAGGCCAGGGCAAAGGAGGCTGGAGGGCAGAGGCCAGGGCAGAGGAGGCTGGAGGGCAGAGGCCAGGGCAGAGGAGGCTGGAGGGCAGAGGGGAGAGGCAGAGGAGGCTGGAGGGCAGAGGCCAGGGCAGTGGAGGCTGGAGGGCAGAGGCCAGGGCAGAGGAGGCTGGAGGGCAGAGGCCAGGGCAGAGGAGGCTGGAGGGCAGAGGGCAGGGCAGAGGAGGCTGGAGGGCAGAGGGCAGGGCAGAGGAGGCTGGAGGGCAGAGGCCAGGGCAGAGGAGGCTGGAGGGCAGAGGCCAGGGCAGAGGGGAGGGCAGAGGAGGCTGGAGGGCAGAGGCCAGGGCAGAGGAGGCTGGAGGGCAGAGGCCAGGGCAGAGGGCAGGGCAGAGGAGGCTGGAGGGCAGAGGCCAGGGCAGAGGAGACTGGAGGGCAGAGGCCAGGGCAGAGGAGGCTGGAGGGCAGAGGCCAGGGCAGAGGAGGCTGGAGGGCAGAGGCCAGGGCAGAGGAGGCTGGAGGGCAGAGGGCAGAGGGCAGGGCAGAGGCCAGGGCAGAGGGGGCTGGAGGGCAGAGGCCAGGGCAGAGGAGGCTGGAGGGCAGAGGCTGCTGGAGCCGGCAGGGCAGACTCACCACGGGCCGGGAATCAGGTGTACTGTAGCAGGAGAGGAGGGGCGGGCAGAGCTGCAGGAGAGGAAGTCCCGCCCTCCCTCCTCTCCAGGCGCCCGGCATGTCTGGAGGGCAGAGGGTGGAGGGGAGTGGCTGGAGGGCACACGGAACTTCCGAGGTCGGAACGTTCCTGTGCCGCTGCCTGTAGCAGGGGGGCCCTGCACTGGCTGACGTCACCAGCCCCTGGGCGAAGTCCGTCACGGAAGTGGCCTTCGCCTTTTCAGGAAGTGGTCTTCGGGTTTTATATATAAGATGGGGGCTGTGGGGACATATTATATGGGGGCTGTGGGGACATTATATTATATGGGGGCTGTGGGGACATATATGGGGGCTGTGGGGACATTATATGGGAGCTGTGGGGACATATATGGGGGCTGTGGGGACATTATATGGGGGCTGTGGGGACATTATATTATACTAGATGGTGGCCCGATTCTAACGCATCGGGTATTCTAGAATATAGAAATAGGAATTGCATGGGGAAGGTGGTGAGGGCTGAAAAGGGAGGGACTTTGAGGACGGAGCGGCAGGAGGAGGACAGCATGGCAGGGGGAAGGTGAATGGAGGGGCACAGGTAGAGGGAAGACGGAGCGGCAGGGGGGAGGAGGATGGAGGAGAGGTAGCGGCAAGGTGGGGGAGGATGGAGCGGCACAGGCAGGGAGAGGACAGAGCACAGAGCGGCGGGGAAGGAGGACGAAGCAGCGGCGTGGGGGAGGACGGAGGATGGAGGGGAGGAGGACAAAGGAAGGAGGAGGAAGCGGTGGGGGAGGACAGAGCACAGAGCGGCTGGGGGGAGGAGGATGGATGACGAAGCGGTGGGTTGGGGGAGGATGGAGCAGCACAGGCAGGGGGAGTATGGAGGATGGAGTTGGGGAGGGGAGGAGGACAAAGGAAGGAGGAGGAATCGGTGGTGTGGGGGAGGATGGAGCGGCACAGGCAGGGGGAGGACGGAGCACAGAGCGGAGGGGTGGAGGAGGATGGAGGATGAAGCAGCGGGGTGGGGGACGATGGAGCAGCACAGGCAGGGGGAGGATGGAGTGGTGGAGGGAAGGAGGACAAAGGAAGGAGGAGGAAGCGGTGGGGTGGGGGAGGATGGAGCGGCACCGGCAGGGGGAGGACGGAGAGACGGGGAGGAAGGAGGACAGAGCGGCAGGGGGGAGGAGGATGGAGGAGGTAGTGGCAGGGTGGGGGAGGATGGAGCGGCACAGGCAGGGGGAGGACAGAGCACAGCGGCGGGGGGAGGAGAACGAAGCTGCGGGGTGGGGGAGGATGGAGCAGCACAAGAAGGGGGAGGACGAAGTATGGAGGGGAGGAGAACAAAGGAAGGAGGAGGAAGCGGTGGGGGAGGACAGAGCACAGACCGGCTGGGGGGAGGAGGATGGAGGACGAAGCGGTGGGTTGAGGGAGGACGGAGCAGCACAGGCAGGGGGAGGACAGAGGATGGAGGGGAGGAGGACAAAGGAAGGAGGAGGAATCGGTGGGGTGGGGGAAGATGGAGCGGCACAGGCAGGGGGAGGACGGAGCGGCAGGGGGAGGACGGAGCACAGAGCGGCGGGATGGAGGATGAAGCAGCGGGGTGGGGGACAATGGAGCAGCACAGGCAGAGGGAGGATGGAGTGGCGGAGGGGAGGAGGACAAAGGAAGGAGGAGGAATCGGTAGGGTGGGGGAGGATGGAGCAGCACAGGCAGGGGGAGGACGGAGGATGAAGTGGTGGAGGGGAGGAGAACAAAAGAAGGAGGAGGAAGCGGTGGGGTGGGGAAGAATGGAGGGGCAGAGGGAGGATGGAGCATAGAGCGGCAGGGGGGAGGAGGACGGAGGACGAAGCGGCCGGGTGGGGGAGGACGGAGCAGCACAGACAGGGGGAAGAAGGAGGACAAAGTGTCAGGATGGGGGAGGACAGAGGATGGAGTGGCAAAGGGGAGGAGAACAAAGGAAGAAGGAGGAAGCGGTGGGGTGGGGGAGGACGGAGCTGCACACGCAGGGGGAGGACGAAGCACAGAGCGGCGGGGGGAGGAAGACGGAGGATGAAGGGGTGGGGGAGGATGGAGCAGCACTGGCAGGAAGAGGATGGAGGATGGAGTGGCACAGGCAGGGGGAGGACGGAGTGGCACAGGCAGGGGGAGGACGGAGCGGCAGGGGGAGGACGAAGCACAGAGCGGCGGGGGGGAGGAGGACGGAGGATGAAGCGACGGCGTGGGGGAGGACGGAGGATGAAGCGGCACAGGCAGGGGGAGAAAGGAGCAGACTCACACCCACACACAGAGTCACACACAGACTCAGACACACCCACAGCCAGACACACACCCACACACAGACTCACACAGACACACAGACACACACTACACACACAGACTCACACCCACACACATACACACAGACTCACTCCCACAGCAAGACACACACCACAGACTCACACTCACAGCCACACACACACATGGGCTCTCACCTCTCCGTCCCCTGGCTGTCCCAGTGCTGGCCCTCATGCTGGCGTTGTCCTGCAGAGAGTAGGTATGGAGGAGGCGGGCGCAGAGGCGCCGGTGTGCAGGATGATCCTGTGTGTCAGCCGCCTCCTGTCAGTGCAGCTGGGCCCCGGCTGGCATGAGCTGCTGCCACCCAGCTGCTCTGACAGGAGGCGGCTGACACCCAGGATCATCCTATGGCCGCACAGTCTATGAGACGAAGGAGGAGAGTGTGGAGGAGCCGCACGATGCGTGCTCCCGGTGCTCCCTGCACCCTGGGAGCCCCGACATCGGCAGCCCCCGGTCCCCAGTGTCAGTGGGCGGCTCGTGGCGGGGGTTAGTGACATGAGGGTGCGGTGAGACTACGGTGGCTCAGCCATCTTTTGTTCTCTTTCTGTGTACAGAAATCGCACGCTAGTGCTGATTGGTTGAGCCCGTGGGGTGGACCAATCAGCGCTAGCACGCGATTTCCGTGACAAACAGAGAACATTAGACGATTATATAGTAGATGGGGGCTGTGGGGACATTATATTATATGGGGGCTGTGGGGACATTATATTATATGGGGTCTGTGGGGACATATTATATGGGGTATGTTGGGACATTATATTATATGGGGTCTGTGGGGACATATATGGAGTATGTGGGGACATTATATTATAAGGGGTCTGTGGAGACATTATATTATATGGGGTCGAGGGTACATCATATTATATGGGGTCTGTGGGGATATCATATTATATGGAGTCTGTGGACGATGCTGAAGTTGGTTTCTTATTCGGCTATTATTTATTTTCTGTTTTTTTACAGGTTTCTCAACATTAATAAAACATCAAAAGTGTATAATACAATGCAGTCATGTGACCTGTTGTGAATACACCTAAAAACACCTACAACAATATAAAACTGGCACAAAAATGGGCATCAAAGTGGGCACTGAGGTATGTTATTGAAGGGGTTAAATGGCTTTCATAGATTTGAATAAGTAACAGGTGTTTTTGAGGGGTTAAATAGCTTTGGTGTCCCTGATATCTCACCATAAATACATACCTAGTAAGGCACCATATCAAATTCATGTCACTTCTGCCTGACCCAAATGGGTTCTGGGCAACTAAACTGGCATAAAAGTGGGCAAATCACCAATTTTCACAGAATTGAACAAGTAACAGGTGTTTTTAAGGGGTTATATGGCTTTGGCTCATTGATCTCACGCGACAATTACATACCTAGTAATGCCCTACAACAAATTCATGTCACTCCAGCCTGGCCCAAATGGATTCTGGGCATCAAAACTGGCATCAAAGTGAGCATAAAACCAATTTTCATAGATTCGAATTAGTAACAGGCGTTTTTGACAGGTTAAATGGCTTTGGGCCCCTGATATCTCACCATAAATACATACCTAGTAATGCCCCACATCAAATTCATGTCACTTCAGCCTGGCCCAAATGGGTTCTGGGCAACTAAACAGGCATCAAAATGGGCAAATCGTCAAATTTCACAGATTTTAATGAGTAACAGGTTTTTGAGGGGTTAAATGACTTTGGGCTACTGATATCACACTACAATTACATACCTAGTGATGCCCCGCATGGTTCTAGGCATCTAAAGTGACATCAAAGTGAGGAGCAAACCAATTTTCACAGATTTGAATGATTAACTGTGACAGAGCAAGAAGAGACAGTAGGATGGTGAACAATGCAAACATCTTTATTGGGGCAGGAAGTATAGAACATCAAATATGAATAATTTTCCTTAAAGTCCACAATGAGTCCACAGCAAAGGGAACAGGGGCACCACCCGGTAATCCGACGCCAATGGAAAGGCAAAAATAGTCCTTAAATGAGTTCGCTGGATCCAAAAGGTGAGGGCGTTAGCGTCACTGTCGCCGGGATACACGGGTCCGGCCGACGGTGGCCTGCCCGCGCTCCACACCCCGCTCCTCTGCCCTGCCCGCGCTTCCCTCCCGCTCCTCCTGTCCTGCCCGCGCTCCATACCCTGCTCCTCTGCCCTGTCTGAGCACCCGCTTCCCGCAGCCCCCTGCTCCTTAGAGCTACTTCTTTAGTGATTTGGTTTCGCAGTGCTTTATACACTGCGAAATCTAATGTAAAATAACCTCTCCGCCGAGTGTTCAGTAACCGGGAACAGTAGCAGGAAGTGTTCTGCTAGGACCTTGCAAGATGTCAGAATGACAATGGCGTTCAGCACTGTGATTGGCCTGCTCGCGGTTATGTGATATGCGCGTCATATATTACATGACCGCGAGTGGGCCAATCACAGCGCCGAACGACGATGTCATGCAAGGTTCTAGCAGGACACTACCTGCTGCTGCTCCCGGTTACCGAGCACCCCATCCTGCCCCCCTTCCCCCCCCGGCTCCATCCTGCTCCCCTGCTGGCTCCATCCTGCCCCCCCATCGGCTCCATCCTGCCCTGAGCGCTCCATCCTGCCCCACCCCCCGGCTCCATCCTGCCACCCCCGCTGGCTCCATCCTGCCCCCCCGCCGGCTCCATCCTGTCCCCGCCGGCTCCATCCTGCCCCTCCGCTGGCTCCATCCTGCCCCCCCTGCCGGCTCCATCCTGCCCCCCCCGCTCCATCCTCACCCCCCGGGTCCATTCTGCCCCGCTGGCTCCATTATGCCCCCCCAGCTCCATCCTGGCCCCCCCAGCTTCATCCTGCCCCCCCTTCCGGCTCCATCCTGCCCCCCCTCCCGGCTCCATCCTGCCCCCCCCACGGCTCCATCCTGCCCCCCTGCCGGCTCCATCCTGCCCCCATGCCATCTACATCCTGCCCCCCCCCACCGGCTCCATTCTGCCCCGCCGGCTCCATCCTGCCCTAATTGCTCCAACCTTCCCCCGGCTCCATCCTGCCCCCCCATCGGCTCCTTCCTGACCCCCATCAGCTCCATCCATCCCCCCCGCCGCCTCCATCCCCCCCGCCAGCTATATCCTGCCCCCTGTCAGCTCCATCCTGCCCCCCGGCTCCATCCTGCCCCCCGGCTCTATTCTGCCCTGCCAGCTCCATCCTGCCCCCCTCCCCCGGCTTCATCCTGCCCCTCTCGCTTCATCCAGCCCCGCTGGCTCTATGCTGCCCCCCCTGCCACCATCCTGCCCCTCGTCACCATCCTGCCCCCCCATCACCATCCTGCCCCCCTGCTCCATCCTGCTGCAGTTGGCGGTCATGTAACCAATCAGCTGATCGGTTTCCCAGGCAACGACAGGTCCTAAAGGCCTGTAGGACCTAGAAGACAGAGGTGGAGCGAGTTGGCGGACAGGTGAGTATCCTGACTGAGGATTTTTTTACTTTTACTGTGGAGGAGCAGAGGGGGAGCGGAGTATCGCCATATACCATAGTGCTGCTATACATGTGCTGTAATGTACCACCATATACCATAGCGCTGCTATACATGTGCTGTAATGTACCGCCATATATTATAGTGCTGCTATACATGTGCTGTAATGTACCACTATATACTAAAATGCTGCTATACATGTGTTGTAATGTACCGCCATATACTATAGTGCTGCTATACATGTGCTATAATGTACCACCATATACTATAGCGATGCTGTACATGTGCTGTAATGTACCACCATATACCATAGTGCTGCTATACATGTACTGTAATGTACCGCCATATACTATAGTGCTGCTATACATGTGCTGTAATGTACTGCCATATACTGCAGTGCTGCTATACATGTACTATAATGTACCACCATATACTATAGTGCTGCTATACATGTACTGTAATGTAGCACCATATACTATAGTGCTGCTATACATGTACTATAATGTACCCCAATATACTATAGTGCTGCTATACATGTACTATAATGTACCGCCATATACTATAGCGCTGCTATACATGTACTGTAATGTACCGCCATATACTATAGTACTGCTATACATGTAATGTAATGTACCGCCATATACTATAGTGCTGCTATACATGTACTGTAATGTACCGCCATATACTATAGTGCTGCTATACATGTGCTGTAATGTACCACCATATACTATAGCGCTGCTATACATGTACTGTAATGTACTACCATATACCATAGTGCTGCTATAGATGTACTATAATGTACCGCCACATACTATAGTGCTGCTATACATGTGCTGTAATGTACCGCCATATACTATAGTGTTGCTATACAAGTGCTGTAATGTAGCACCATATACCATAGCGCTGATATATATATATATATATATATATGTAGTTCACTCAGGTTAACTGAACAAGTTCTGTCAGTCACAGTATGTCAACTACATACATATTCTAGAATACCCGATGCGTTAGAATCGGGCCACCATCTAGTAAAATATTATAAAACTAGCTGTGAGCCCGATGCGATTGCATCGGGATTCTAGAATCTGTATATAGGGCATTGCTCGGGCTGCTGCAACGACTCCCAACGCCCCCTTGGCGGGCATTGCGAGTGAGTCGCGTGGGCGATGCGCGCCCACGAACAAAGCCACGGAGGTAGCGGCGTGTGCGAGGGAAGTCGCTACGGCAATTATAGAATAGATTATCAGTATTGCATCGGGATTCTAGAATCTGTGTATAGGGCATTGCTCGGGCTGCTGCAACGACTCGCAACGCCCCCTTCGCGGGCATTGCGAGTGAGGCGCGTGGGCGATGCGCGTCCACGAACAAAGCCACGGAGGTAGTGGCGTGTGCGAGGGAAGTCGCTACAACAATTATATAATAGATTATCAGTATGTAATATATAATTTCCCTAACGCACTTCCGTAAGTTTCGGCGCTGTTTCCGTCGTTGTGGGCGCAGCGCCCACGCGACCTGTGAAGCATTGCCGGCGCCACTGATTCGCAAAGCCTCACTCGCAATGGCCGCCAAGCGGCCGTTGCGAGTCCTTGCAGAATAGGCGCGACTCACTAATTTATACATAATCACATACATAATACTGATAATTCCTATATAATCACATATATATATATAGATGGCGGGCCGATTCGAAAGAATCGGGTAGTCTAGAATCCATATATAGTATATTTACTAATAGTTAGGGGAGTGGGGTGAAATGAATTGTGTGTATACAGGTGACTCAGTGGTTAGCAGTGAGTGGGGTGGCTCAGTGGTTAGCAGTGAGTGCGGTGGCTCAGTGGTTAGCAGCGAGTGCGGTGGCTCAGTGGTTAACAGTGAGTGCGGTGGCTCAGTGGTTAGCAGTGAGTGCGGTGAGATTGGTGAGCACAGTGGCGTGGGCAGAGTGCTGAGTGCAGCGCTGTGGGCAGAGTGGTCAGCACACACATACATACATACACACACACAGACACTTCGCTATAGTTAGCACCGACCCTACGTCTTCCCTGCCGGCTGGATCCTGAGTTGACATGTCGGCGCCCGCGGACGACTGGATCCAATATGGCGTCCGGGAAGTTTGGCGAGACTTTTTGGACGCGATATTTGATCGAGTAGTTCGGGGGCGGCGACATGTCGGTGATGCAGGGCCGGTGGTAAGTATAGCGGAGTATGTGTGTGTGTATGTGTGCGGAGAAAGTGAGTGAAGTGCGGAGAAAGTGAGGTGTGGTGATGTGGCTTCTGGCCGGGTGCATCACACGGGTTATCAATGCAGGTCTGTGTTCACATGGGCCGGTTTTCGTGATTGTGTGTGGTGTGTGAAACCTGTCCGATGTACAGGGGGTTAACAGCTGAAGAGTTTTCATGAGCTGAGTAAAACAGCTGAGTGTGAGTGCTGAAGATCCAATACATTCATGAGCCTAATGAGCGGCTGAACCTGTGGGGATGAGTGCTTTGCTGTGCGGAGAAAGTGAGGTGTGGTGATGTGGCCCCTGGCCGGGTGCATCACACGGGTTATCAATGCAGGTCTGTGTTCACATGGGCCGGTTTTCGTGATTGTGTGTGGTGTGTGAAACCTGTCCGATGTACAGGGGGTTAATAGCTGAAGGGTTTTCATGAGCTGAGTAAAACAGCTGAGTGTGAGTGCTGAAGATCCCATACATTCATGAGCCTAATGAGCGGCTGAACCTGTGGGGATGAGTGCTTTGCTGTGCGGAGAAAGTGAGGTGTGGTGATGTGGCCCCTGGCTGGGTGCATCACACGGGTTATCAATGCAGGTCTGTGTTCACATGGACCGGTTTTCGTGATTGTGTGTGGTGTGTGAAACCTGTCCGATGTACAGGGGGTTAACAGCTGAAGGGTTTTCATGAACTGAGTAAAACAGCTGAGAGTGAGTGCTGAAGATCCTAAACATTCATGAGCCTAATGAGCAGCTGAACCTGTGGGGATGAGTGCTTTGCTGTGCGGAGAAAGTGAGGTGTGGTGATGTGGCCCCTGGGCGGGTGCATCACATGGGTTATCAATGAAGGTCTGTGTTCACATGGGCCGGTTTTCGTGATTGTGTGTGGTGTGTGAAATCTGTCCGATGTACAGGGGGTTAACAGCTGAAGGGTTTTCATGAGCTGAGTAAAACAGCTGTGAGTGGGCAGGCTGGATAGGAACCTGCCAGGTGTCTGAGTGAGGAGAGGATGATGGAATTCAGAAGTGCAGAGCACTTGAGGAGGTGCTGGAAGTGATCCGTCCCCAGTGGGTAAGTGGGTGGTGGTGGTGGTGGTGGTGGTCGTCTCCTCGTTTACTGCTCGCAATGCCTGCTTTGCGGGTATTGCTTCGCGAGTTGCATCCCCGACAGAGTCCTGGAGAAAGTTCCCAGCTACACAAACAAAGCCACAGGAAGTAGCGCCGGTCTGACGGAAGTCAGCTACGGCAATTATATAATACATACTTATAAAATTTATAGAATTCTTTGCATACTATGTTTAATCCTTTATTATCTAAAACTATGATGTGAAACTGTCTCATCTATGGTGATACACATACACTGGGATCTGTACACAATACCCTTCACCCAGTGTTCGCCAGCCCAGGGGTGTAATCCACTCCTCAAACTGGGTCACATATTGGTCCTACAAGTCTGTAGCTGTCTGCCACAGTACTCATAGACCAATTCTGGGATCTATAGGGTTAACACATTAAACTCCAGGTCCAAATCTCATTCACTCCATCACCATATAGATTACTCATAAAATTATTTCTTTGCAAAATTTTATGTAATATAATGGATATGTCTTTTCCAAACAGTATCAAACAGTATCAAAGTATGTATCTATACATATCTATATATACACTACAAAGTGTTATACAATACAATGCACATATAAAGTGTTCTATCTATATAATATTTAGTTTTTTGTGTCTTTTTTTATATAATATTTTGTTTTTTGTGTCTTTTTTTATATATAAAAAGTGCTATCCAATAAAGTGCTTATACATCACTAGCTGTGAGCCCGATGCGATTGCATCGGGATTCTAGAATCTGTGTAGAGTTTACTCAGTATATTTCAAACACGGCGGCATAGCGGCCGCCGCTATTCTGATTGTTTGGCGCACTGAAGGCGGCGACCGATCAGAAGAGCGCCGCGCTGTATGGCACCATACTTCAAATACATGGAATATTTTAAGTTTCACATTTACCATTGTAAATGAGGCGCTATTCTCATTGGTCGCTGTCTGCTGCCGGCAAGCAATGAGAATAGCGCCTCACTTTCATCAGTAAATGTGAAACTCAAAGTCGTCCATTATATGTCTAAGATGGCGGCCTGATTCTAAAGAATGGGGAGTCTAGCATGCATATATACATTATTCATTCAAATTTGACAATAATGCACATAAGACATGATATCTATCTATCAACTACCAATGTTTGTATAGTATATGTCAATGTAGTACATGTCATGATTCTAAGGCAAGGCTTTTCGTACAGATACTGGCACCGATGTTTTGTACAGATTATTAACATTCATATATAAATTGAATATACATAATCTATGGTTTAGCCAGTACATGTTTCCCCACCAACCACGGGAAGGTAGCCTTACAGCTGGTGGGACCTACTCTACTCTATCCCTAATTATTAATACTTAGACTCCTTTTAAATCAGATATTTTTCGGCTATTTGCAGAAGGTGTGGAATAACAAAATACAATTTCTGCACTTGGCACCAAAAGACCTACCTACAGATCACTTTCAGCAAGTAACATGTAATGTATATGGAACTTCCAGTTAGCTTGCAGTAAATACGGCAAGCACAGCTTCGACAGATTCACTAAATGCAACCACTAAAAATCAGAGCTAACTGCGATTTTGGTGGTTGAAACTGTCGAAACCACATGTGCCGCAACTGCCGCAAGTAAACCACAAATTCAATAAAAATTTCATGCAACTTACAGTAAGAATGCTGTAGGTCACAATTAGGCAGCAAGTGGCAAAATTGCTTTTTTCCCACTATAAATTCAACAAATAGCAGAAGAATTCAGATTTAAAATCAAAATGTCTATTCTTTCCCTATGTGTCTAAATATGTACCTATGTGTCTAAATATGTACCTATATGTACGTATGTACTTATATGTACAGAACACAGTTCGAGATAGAGATGTGTGTGAACAGGCGTCCCACCCGTCTCTTAGCTGTTCACAAAAACCTCACCCTTTGTAAAAAGAAAATGAAATCTCTCAGCAGCTATACTGCTGGAGCTTCAGGTTCTTATCACTAAATGCAAGCATTTAGATGATACACATCTACAATCTACAACAAAATGTGTGTTTATATACATATACTATGAAATATAAAAATAATGTTTCTAAGCTTAAAAAACTAACGACTATATATCTTAAATATTTTATATCTAATAACTAATTATAATGTCTTTATCTATAACTAAACTAATTTTTTTGGTATTTTTGTTTTTTTTATATTCCTATACATATATGGCTAAACTAATTTTTTTGTAATTTTTTTTTTATTCCTATACATCTATGGCTAAACTAATTTATTGTAATATTTGTGTTTAATTAGAAAGTAACTATGTATCTAAATCTAATATGCATCTAAAGAATTAAAAGTAAAATATTTTTATACACTATATTTTTAGTGAAAACTAAAACTAACGACTATATATCTTAAATTACTATTTTATATCTAATAACTAATTATAATGACTTTATCTATAACTAAGCTAATTTTGTTGGCATTTTTTTTTCTATTCCTATACATCTATGGTTAAACTAATTTTTTTATATATTTTGTTTTCTCTATTACTATACATCTATGGCTAAACTAATTTATTCAAATATTTGTCTTTAATTAGAAAGTACATATGTATCTAAATCTAATATGTATCTAAAGAATTTAAAGTAAAATATTTTTATAGACTATATTTGTAGTAAAGAGTTTTTCACTATTGGGCAGCAATTTGCCTTGAATGGGTGTATCCAGCACTTTCACCTTAACATTGCATCGTGTTTTCACTCGTGAAAAAGCCACATATAACTGTCCATGTCCAAAAACGGGTTCTGGCGAAAAAATCCCTACTTTCTCCAGTTTTTGGCCTTGGGATTTGTTGATGGTCATAGCAAAAGCAGGCTTCACGGGAAATTGTCGACGTCTTAACTTGAAAGGTAAGGCAGTGTCTGATGGAGATAAATCAATCCTTGGAATAAACACCACATTTCCTTCTGCAGACCCAATAATGACTTTTGCTTGAATCATATTGGCAAACAAAGTGATGACAATGAAGCGAGTCCCATTTCAAAGACCTTTTCTGCTGTTAAAGTTGCGCAAAAGCATGACAATGGTGCCGATTTGTAATTTGAGGCGATGAGAAGGCATTCCCATTGGTGTGAATGATTTTAAAAATTCCACTGGATATTGGTCTGGATCTTCAGTCTCATCAGGATCAATGGAATCATCACTAATGTATTCAGTGTATTCAACAGCAATGCAATCCATAATCTTAGAGTTCACCATATCCACATGGTCATTTTTAGGGCAAAGAATGGCATCTAATGCAGCAATTGAAATGCTTTCATTGTTATGTACATTATATATGTAAATGTAATATGTATCTAAAGAATTTAAGATAAAATATTCTTATAGACAATACTTTTAGTAAAGACTTTTTCAGAATTAGGCAGCAATTTGCCTTGAATGGGTGTATCCAGCACTTTCACCTTAACATTGCATCGTCTTTTCACTCGTGAAAAAGCCACATATAACTGTCCATGTCCAAAAAACGGGTTCTGGCAAAAAAATCCCTACTTTCTCCAGTGTTTGGCCTTGGGATTTGTTGATGGTCATGGCAAAAGCAGGCTTCACGGGAAATTGTCGATGTCTTAACTTGAAAGGTAAGCCAGTCTCTGATGGAGATAAATCAATCCTTGGAATAAACACCACATTTCCTTCGGCAGACCCAGTAATGACTTTTGCTTGAATGATATTGTCAAACAAAGTGATGAAAATCAAGCGAGTCCCATTGCAAAGACCTTTTCTGCTGTTAAAGTTGCGCAAAAGCATGGCAATGGTACCAATTTTTTATTTGAGGCGATGAGAAGGCATTCCCGTTGGTGTGAGTGAATTTAAAAATTCCACTGGATATTGGTCTGGATCTTCAGTCTCATCAGGATCAATGGAATCATCACTAATGTATTCAGTGTATTCACCAGCAATGCAATCCATGACCTTAGAGTTCACCATATCCACATGGTCATTTTTAGGGCAAAGAATGGCATGTGATGCAGCAATCTGAATGCTTTCATTGTTATGTACATCAATGAGAATATTTTCACCAAATATAGCAAGTATGAGTGAGCCAGTGCAGATCATGTCTTGTGGGATTTCAATGATATCATCTTTAAGTGAAAAGCTGCCATTGTCGTGAGTATTTAATACAACTCTCTATAATGTCAGTTCTTGTACCATGAGGGATGATAGGCAGACACTGTCGAAAGTCTCCTCCCAAAACAATGACTTTCCCTCCAAAAGGTGTTGTATTTTTCTTGGAAATATCTGTTGTCATGACATCCCGTAAAAGTTGATCTATCACATGCAATGCATATTTAGATAACAGAGTGGACTCGTCAATAATGAAAAGTTTGGTACTTTTCAAATGTTGTGCAGCATCTGTATCATTTTTAATTCTGGAAACGGAAGTTTCATTGATTGTAATTGGTATTCCGTAAAGCGAATGAATGGTTCTTCCTCCTTGCAGTAAGTTAGCTGCAATCCCTGTACTGGCTGCAGGTGAGACAATTTCGCCTTCTCCTCTTAGTTCATGAATTAATAAATCATACAGATATGTTTTCCCACTGCCACCTGGACCGTCGATGAAAAAGCACTTAGATTGTAGACTTCTATCATGTAAAGCTTGATTGATAGCATTATAGGCCAAAAGTTGTTGGTCATTTAAAGTAGCTTTCATTTGGTGAGCTCTTCTTAACTCATCATCCTTGTTGTATTGTGGAGCGATGTGTGGCTTTCTTTTTGGTCGTGGTAGATTAAAATCAGTAAAAGTTTTGCCATGAAATTTTAGAACGTTGTGGACATCAGTCATAGCATATCCTTCACAATTCTCACACTCCTCAGTGTTGGAGTGATATGCATGGCAGTAGTCTTGGATAAAGTCTTGTTTAAATTCTTGCCACAACTCCAATGGATGAGATGGAGGACCAAAAATACATATATATGCAAACATATCACGAAGCTGTGCAGGCATGTTGAGAACACAGGCATCCAATTAAGTATTTCTCCAAACACTGTCATCGAACAGCAATCCAAGGGCTAATGCCGCCTCTTTAAAAGTTGGGTATGTGACTAGGTATGGGCGAATCTACTCGCTAGGACTCGTTACTCGGCGAGTAGTAAGGGACTCGCAGGACTCGGTACTCTGCGAGTTTCCCAGTGATTACTCACACGAGTCCAATGCAAATCAATATCAATCCTAGTTTTGTCAGAAACGCTGACAAAACTAGGATTGCCATTGTTTGCATTAGACTCGGCTACTGTGCCAGTGATAGCAGGGAAACTCGCAAATAACTGCTGTTACATTGCGAGCCGAGTCCAGCTGTCTTCTCTGTGCAGCTCCAGGGTCCTAGAGCCCGCCTGCTCACAGACATGATGTAGCAGTGCTGAGATTGTTCTCAGTCTGCTCATTCCCTGTGCATAGACATCTATATCTATGCACAGGGGATGTAGCAGAGAGGACATCGCGTTTTGGACTACGTCGGACGGAAGAGGATTTTTTTAATTAAAGATGGAGTCCCTAATGGCTTTTTTTTTTATTTCAAATAAAAAATGTTCTCTGTGTTGTGTTTTTTTAACCCTTTATTGGAGATTCTTAGTGGCTGGGTCAAACGTGGCCTGACATTAAGAATCTCGGGCTTAATACCAGCTTGTATAACAAAGCTGATATTAACCCCTTTATTACCCAGCGTGCTACCGCCACCAGGGCCGCTGGAAGAGCGGGGTTCAGCGCCAGAGGATGGCGCTTCAATGAACGCGCCATCTTCTGGGGCGGCTGCGGGCTGCAATTTGCAGCGGGGGGTGCCCAGAAAGCTTGGGCATCCCTGCGCTGCGGATTCCAGCCCCCAGCTGCTTAGCTGTACCTGGCTAGACATAGAAATTGCGCGGAGCCCCACGCATTTTTTTTTTATTATTTCATGAATTTCAGAGTCAGAGTCTCAGAGTCAGAGTCTCAGAGTCAGAGTCAGAATCTCAGAATTTCATGAAATAATTAAAAAAAAATGCGTGGGGCTCCGCGCAATTTCTATTTCTAGCCAGGTACAGCTAAGCAGCTGGGGGCTGGAATCCGCAGCGCAGGGAAGCCCAAGCTTTCTGGGCACCCCCCGCTGCAAATTGCAGCCCGCAGCCGCCCCAGAAGATGGCGCGTTCATTGAAGCGCCATCCTCTGGCGCTGAACCCCGCTCTTCCAGCGGCCCTGGTAGCGGTGGCACGCTGGGTAATAAAGAGGTTAGGGCCAGCTTTGTATTATCAGCTGGCCCTAAGCCCGAAATTTATGGCAGTCACGCCAATATTAGACATGACCGCCATGAATTTCTATTAAATTGTTTTAAAAAAAACACAACACAAAGAAAATTTTTTATTAGAAATAAAAAAAAAAGCCATTAGGGACTCCATCTTTAATTAAAAAAATCCTCTTCCGTCCGACGCAGTCCAAAACGCGATGTCCTCTCTGCTACATCCCCTGTGCATAGATATAGATGTCTATGCACAGGGAATGAGCAGACTGAGAACAATCTCAGCTCTGCTACATCATCTCTGTGCACAGACATTCATGTCTGTACACAGGGAATGAGCAGACTGAGAACAATCTCAGCTCTGTTACATCAGGCAGCAGGCGGGCTCTAGGACCCTGGAGCTGGCAGCCAGCACACAATAAGACAGGACTCTTATCTGTGCGAGTTTCCCAGTGATTACTTACAAAGTAAACGAGTCCAATGTAAATAAATGACAAAACTAGGATTGCTTCAGGCTGAAGCTTCCGAGACACATCTGCGATTTGTAAATCTCACACTACTCGCTATTACTCGCTTCCCCATTCATTAACATTGGACTCGCTAGACTCGCAATGAGTAGCGAGTCCTGTGCTCGGACTCGCTAGAGTCAAGCGATTCCGAGTAATTTAGGATTCGCCCATCACTATATGTGACTTCATTAACAGTCTTAATGTTGTCAAAACTTGTTGCTCCTTTGACATGCAGTAACAACAACCTTAAATAGTACCGTTCTTGTTCGTTTATACTGACAGTATACATTCTTCCAATCACTGGTTCCCATGCACCTTGTTTCCAAACATAGTGCTCTGGAATTTGGCGGTATAAGTAATCCTGAGCATGTGGGTCATTCTCATTCAGCTCAAAGTAGGCCATAAGAGTGGATTTTCTGTGCATTGTGTAACTGATGTTGTCAACAGAGTCATCCTCATGAAAATAAAGTGGTTGAGAATGTGGGAGATGTACGGCAAGACGAATAATGGATGGCGATTGTCTATGCATGGGGTAAGCAAAGATTCGCCAAGCTGCCTCCGGTGCACTCACGTATCTTGAATCCATGAATTGATGTGTTTCATCATGGTGGATATTAGTTTGGCAAATTTCAAGATTGGCTTTATCATGTCCTTTGTAGACATATTTGAATAGGTATTTAACACTTTGAATGGAAGCACATACCTCAACATTAATATGACACTTGTATTTTAATAGTAGGAAAGGGTTATAGGGAACAACCCAAGAATTATCAATCATCTTTGAATTGTGTTCAAAGGATGATCCTTCCTTTCTTTGATAAATAGGGTATGCATCCTCAGCTAAGACTGTTTTTGTTTGGAAATCTTTAGGAAAACCTTTCTTACACTTTCCAAGATCCATACATGGAGAATTGGGGTTGTGTTGTCCACAGGGTCCATGAATCATGTGTTGCATCACAATTTGATGGAGCACAGGGTAATCTTCTGGATCAGGGATTTCAGCCCAAACTATATTATCCACTTCAACCTCAGTTCTTAGTTTGGATTTGCTATCCAGAATGATCAAAATGTGAGCGTGTGGTAGGCCACGCTTTTGGAATTCAATAACATGAACCATTGCACAAACTTTGCCAAATAATCCACTGTTAATGTCTTTTAATAGGGCTTCCAGTTTAATTCTGAAGACACGGGCGACTAAATCAGGTCTATGTTCCATACGCTGCCATGGCTCTAAATTGATTTTAATCTCCCTCCATTTAGGATTACAGGTCATGGTTACGAAAAGATCCGGTCGTCCAAATTTAATCACAATAGCCATGGCATCCTGATAGCGTTGCTGCATGTTTCTTGGACTGCCTTCAAAGGAAGATGGTAAAATGACCGTCTTGCCAATGGGAATACCTTTCTCAATAGATTTTTTCTGGAGATGTTCCTGGAGTACGCAATAATCCTCCACTTTTAAATCCTTTTGGTGTTGACGGATAAAATTTAAGCGATTAGCCTCGATTTTCACATACACATCCACTAAGTACTGCTGCGTTAGTTTGCCACCATTCAGGACAGGATTGAACAGATTCTGTACAGACAACAAATAGCAGTAATACTGGAGCTGTGTAACCCTGCGTTGAATTTGGCCTTGATGCTTGAGTCCCTCATGCCAGCCTTGTTCTCCATGAGGGAAAAATAAGGGATACAGTAATGCATCTAAATTGCTGTGTAGAATACTGACTTGCTGTGTTTTTAGGGCCAAGGGGTTATTTGGATCAGGTTTCAAATGAATTAAAATGTCTCTATTGAATGGTGGCTCTCCATCAGCATGTTCAAAGACCACAGAAACTTCATTGACAGTAGGATTGTTATAGCGTCTAGGGTCTTGCTGTCTGTCTTGTTTAATGGCCATGATAATATTTGGCATGACGGTGCCATGTTCTACTGTCTTCTGTTGTTCTTCTAATTCAACGTCACGTAGCATTTTGTAGGCCGAAACAAAGGGATTAATATTATCCAATTGAAGAGCAATGATACTCATTAAAGTAGGATGACATTTAACATTTTCTGGAGACTGTAGCCGTTGTTTTATAGCGCTTGCAGTATCTAAAATGTACAGTTGTGCATATGCTGGAGGTTGATCTTGAGCAGGATGGAGTGTTCCAGTGCGATGATAAATTTGCCCATGAATACGGAAACAGTAAGGGCCGTGTCCAGGTGGTAGAGAAACATGGGCACCCATGGAGGCAAAAGCAAAAGAACTATTAATGCTCCTGATATTCTCCATCAAATTTTTACTGTACTCACTCTCTCCTTTCAGCAGGCGTTCGAAGACCTCCGGGTATTGAGGTAATGGTACCTTTACTTTTCCCTTGTGGCAACAAAGACTAAACTGTTGATCTGATGGGCGTTCAGCAGTAAAATGCAGAGCCTCACAATGTTCACATATTAACTTCATGGGACCACAGGTATGTTCTACAATAGCATGATCCTCATCAGTAAATCCCATTGGATGTAGGAGAGGTGTAGATAACAAATGTAGATGTTTATTGTGTAATCCTACATAGATGAGACCTGGAAGGGTCGTAGAATCAAAACATTCAATAAATGAAGAAATTGAATATATATTCCGTTCTGGCTCTTGCAATGTTGAAGTGGAAGAACTTTTGCGTACGTCACGACGTGATGCAGCCAAATGGGTCAAGCGGAGTTGTTTAGACGTAGGAGACAGCATATCTTGACGCATCTGTCTTGTCCTTTTTTTGCGGATAATGTTACACTGTTTGCTGTATGGCGTCTCCTCAGCAGAGTGTTTTCGTTTACATGTGGCCTTGCGATGTGGTAAAGGCTGTTCAGTTGTAGTTAACACAGTAGAAGAAGAGGTGGCAGCAGTATGAGATTCAGACGAAGAGGTGGCAGCAGTATGATGGTCAGACGAAGAGATGGCAGCAGTATGAGGGTCTGACAAAGAGGTGTCTACAGTATGAGGGTCAGACAGATCTCCTGTAGGCATTAACTTTTGTTGTTTGCATCTTTGACGCGCAGCCATTGATTTTTTGCCTAATCGTTCCGTCCTTCCTTCCAAAGACTCTTTTGAAAGCCGTGTCTTCAAAGCAGCCTTTTCCTTGTCCAAGCGAAGTCGTCTTTCTTCAGAACTCTCTTCCGCACGCTTCTTGCTCATACGCACAGCCTCCTTGTCAAGCTTTGCTTTTGTTTTTTCCCATGGAGGTCATAGGAGGTGTTAAAGGCTGTTCACTTTGTAGAATGTCAGTAGATGAAGAGGCAGGAGTAGTATCTTTGTCAGACGGTTCTTCAGTGACTCTAAGTTTTTGTTGTTTGCGTCTGCGACACTCAGCCATGGCTCTTTTTGCCATTCGTTGGCTTCTTTCTTCGGAAGACAGTTCAGAAATAAGTTTCTTCGAAGCAGCCTTCACATCATCCAACCGAAAACGTCTCAGTGGAGAAGAGAGTTTGACAATGCGTATCACTTTAGCAGCCTTAGCACGATCTAACCGAAAATGTCTCTGTTCCAGAGTCTCCCCTGCAATGCGTTTCGCCTGAGCAGCCTTAACACGATCTAAGCGAAGACGTCTCTTTTCTGAAGTCTCCTCAGAAGTACGTTTCGCCTTAGCAGCCTTATCACTATCTAAGCGAAGACGTCTCTCTTCCGAAGTCTCCTCAGCAGTGCGTTTCGCCTTAGCAGCCTTACGAAGATCTAACCGAAGAAGTCTCTCTTCCGAAGTCTCCTCTGCAATGCGTTTCACCTGAGCAGCCTTAACACGATCTAAGCGAAGACGTCTATTTTCTGAAGTCTCCTAAAGAAGTGCGTTTCACCTTAGCAGCCTTATTACTATCTAAGCGAAGACGTCTCTCTTCCGAAGTCTCCTCAGCAGTGCATGTTGCCTTAGCAGCCTTCTCATGATCTAACCGAAGACGTCTCTCTTCCGAAGTCTCCTCTGCACGTTTCTTCTTAGGCGTAGATGCAGCCTCCTTGGCAAGAGCGAGATTTTTGGTTGGAGAGCTCATCTTCGTAAGAATACGCAGTGAATCCAATCGAAAATGAGCTAGAGTGTGTTAGTTAAGGAAACAATCAATAATAACTATTTCTAAATAGGCAAAAACAATAAAAGTAAAGTGTGTATTTCAATAACCTGTGAAAAGCAAATCATGGACTTCTTTAGAGTACGAAATAAATATTTAATGATGTTGACTGTATGGAGTTGTGAATGCAAATCAGTGTGTTTAAAGTCCTTAAAAAGAGACTTGAAGGCAAAACAAATGGATGTAAGGGCCCTTTCAGATGCGCGTTGTAAATGCAGAGCTCCAAAATTTAAAAAAAAGCGGTTAAAGTACCGATATGACGGCAAGTTCCGCATAACCGCCAGCAGTGGTGGAATTACAGAAGTTAGGGCAAAATGGCAGAGGTAGCGTTCATTTTTACCTTGAACTTAGGGTTTTGTGATTATTGCGGAAATAGTGGTTTTTATTTTTCTCTCTGCAGTTGGGGAAATAGCGGCATTAACGGCGAACTTCAAATGGCGCAATGTGACCAAGCAGGGTGAAAAAAGAAATAAGGCAACTTCCGCAGTACATGGTGAAACAGGCAGGTCAATGTCAAAATGAACATTAATCGGGCGATGTAGCGGGACCTTACGCAACTGCACCCCTGGTGGCGGGTATGGGGAACTTGCATTAATATTCAGAATATTACCACATGTTATAGAATTATGTAAATCTGCATGTACAACGCGCGTATGAAAGGGGCCCCAGTGGGTCATATAGTGCAAAATGCCATGCAACCAATATATTTGGTATGTAAAAGTAGTTAATGTCCCACTGGCACGACAATAAGGCAGTGGTAAGGTAGCATTACATCCAAACTGTTAAATATAAGACAGGTAGTAGTCCTACAGACTCATTAGTATGAAATATAATCAAAATGGCATATAATGGGTTAATGTACTCCTAACAGTCTAATGACACACTCCAAGTAGAAATAAAATATAGAACAGTCTGTAAGGGGTTAATGTACCACTGGCACGTGTACAAAATACTGCACGATCAATAAAATTACAAATAGTATTAAAAAAGTTAGTATTCAAATGCCAGTAGTAGACCACATAGTGACATAGGCAGTGAATAGCCAAGACAATAGAAGGGGTTAATGTACTACTTACATCCTATAAAACAGTGTGGATGAGAAAATAAATAACAAATGGTATAGAAGAGGTTAATTTTCAAATGTCATGAGTACAGCACATAGTGACTCAGTGAGTGAATAGCAAACAGAATGGAAGGGGTTAATGTAGCAGTTTGAACCCTATAAAACAGTGTGACAGAAAATTAAAATGAAAATGGCATAGAAGAGGTTAATGTAGAAATGGCCTTAGTACAGCGAGAAGTGAGATAGCAAGTGGAGCACAAATAGAATAGAAGGGGTTA
The DNA here is from genome assembly GCA_033576535.1 of Allobates femoralis. Classification (NCBI taxonomy): domain Eukaryota; kingdom Metazoa; phylum Chordata; class Amphibia; order Anura; family Aromobatidae; genus Allobates; species Allobates femoralis. The sequence goes on along the minus strand of JARQOC010000140.1, from coordinate 40,255 downwards.
AAAAGGTATTAAAAAAACAGATCAATATGGTGAAATGTAGCTCAGATGAAATTTGTATAAAGAAAGGGTTAATATAACCATAGGCATTAGGAATATATACTCTGATGTGATATTGTACTGTGAAAACAGCTTTATAGGTTTTAAATACTGAAAAAATTAAAATTTCGCGCTCTAAGATGACGGACGCGTAATGTTCATTCATAAAATAGCGGCAGACGCCAGCCGCTGTGTGATTGGGCAGCGGAAACTTCAAAAACATGGCGCCGTGAATCCAATTGGTCGGCGCTCAGCGGGGAGACCGGCGACTTGGATGCCCAGCTCCTGGTTCTGTTTTCGTCCAGAGCGCAAGGCTCAGGTCGGTCGTAGCGTGGAAGTATGTAGCTCCACCCCGCTGTGCTATGATTGGTCTGGCAGCAACTTCAGAAGATGGCGCTGAGCATCCGATTGGTCGGCGCTCAGCGGGGAAAACCGCGCTTTCCCTGCCGAGCGTCTGGTTCTATTTTCGGCCATAGTGGTCGGCGGCATCGGGGTCGCCGCTTTTACCGCGGAACGCCGCGCTTGGAGCGCCGAACTCGGCGCCGAATTCTGGAAGTGTGTGGGAGTGTGTGGCTCAGCTTTCCCCGCTGAGCGCCGCCACACACTCCAACAATTCGGCGCCGAGTTCGGCGCTTCAAGCGCGGCGCTCCGCGGTAAAAGCGGCGACCCCGATGCCGGCGACCACTATGGCTGAAAATGGAACCAGGCGCTCGGCAGTAAAAGCGCGGCTTTCCCCGCTGAGCGCCGACCAATCGGAATCACAGCGCTACTCTGTAAAGTTGCCGCTGTCCAATCACAACACAGCGGGGCGTAGCTACACACTTCCAAGGTGCACAAACGCCGTGGCCGAAAATCGAACCAGGCGCTTGGCAGGGAAAGCGCCGCATTCCTTGCTGAGCGCCGGCATAAAATCCCACACACTCCCACAATTTGGCGCTGAGTTCGCCGCTCCAAGCACGGTGTTCCGCGCTAAAAGCGGCGACCCCGATGCCGCCGACCAATATGGCCGAAAATAGAACCAGGCGCTCGGCAGGGAAAGCGCGGCTTTCCCCGCTGAGCGCCGACCAATCGGAATAAAACCGCTATCTACTGCTACCAATCACAATCGTGCCCCATTCCTCCATGTATCCCTATGGGAAGACGCCCTCCAATCACAATCACGGCGCCATTTTTGAAAATACACCGTGACCAATCACAATCGCGCCTCATTCCTCCATCTTTCGGAATGGCAAAAAATCAGTACATTAAAAATAAAATAACATAATAATAAATAAATACACATAAAAATAATTAATATAAAAATGTATAACATTAAAATATTTATAACATGAACTAATAAAAATAAAATCAAACTAATCCAAAAAAAAAAACTTCAATTAAAAATAAGACATTACTATATTTAGAAAAAAAAATAAAATAATAAAAATAATAAATAATAAAAAAAAATATATATAAAATTAAAATCTTAATAACATTAACTAATGACAATAAAATCAAACTAATCAAATCCCAAAAAAATCTAAGGCCGATGCCGCGGAGCACTATGGCTGAAAATGGAACCAGGCCCTCGGCAGGGAAAGCACGGCTTTCCCTGCTGACCGCCGACCAATCGGAATCAGAGCGCCATCTACCATGACCAATCACAATCGCGGCGCCATTTTTTAAAATACACAGCGACCAATCACAATCGCGCCTCATTTCTCAATGCATCTCTATGGGAAGAGACGCTGAGAATTCGATTGGTCGGCGGTCAGCGGAAACAGCGGAAAGTTATATGGGCGGCGCCTGAATAAGTGTTCGGCCACAGCGGGCTAATGCACCCCGGAGGCCGCTAGAAGCGCCAAAGTTTGCGCTTGTAGCACAGAAGTCGGCGCTTGCAGCGGCGAAGTGTCCGAACAGTGGCGCAGGCTCCATGCAGCGCCGATTGGCGCTGCATGGCGCAACATAGTAAAAGTGGTGAAAGTAAAAAATTGCAAAAGAGGTGAAAATAAATGTTAGCATCAGGAATATAGCCTCTGATGTGAAAAGGTATCTTTCAAAAAGGATATCTTAGCTGATAAATCGCAGAACCCGATCCGGCGCTTGCTTCCCGATGGCCCTCATGAAGGATGGATATCTTGGCTGAAATGTAGTCCAACAGATGGTCCAGCAGTAGCTTCTCGTTCTCCCTCAAACACCCTCACGAAGGATGGATATCTCGGCAGAAATAGAGTCCAACAGATGGTCCAGCGGTAGCTTCTCGTTCTCCCTCAAACAGGATACAAAGAGGTTGAAGATTCAAATTTGGCGCTATAAATAAGCGGCCTTATCTCATTGGTAGGCGGCAACCTCAGAAAGATGGCGCCATGAATGTGATTGGTCGCTGTGTATTTTCAAAAATGGCACCGTGATTGTGATTGGAGGGCGCCTTTCCAAAGGGATACATGGAGGAATGAGGCGCTCTTCTGATTGGTCGCCGTCAGCACAGAGCGACCAATCAGAAGAGCGCCTCACTTCCCATACAGACACATAGCGGTATGTCGGCGATTTTATGGCCGGGCCGCTGGTTCTATTTTCGGCCACGGGGCTCGGCTCTGATCGATCATTCCACGGCTCCGGAGACTCGCTTCGCGGCCATTGCTCGCACCTTAGCAATGGCTCGCAATCATTGCGAGTCGTTGCTGATGCGCCAGCTATCGCCGCGAAGCGCTCATTGCGAGTCTCCGTCCCCGTGGAACGACCGACCACAGCCGAGCCCCGTGGCCGAAAATAGAAGCAGGGGCCCAGCCATAAATTTTGCGATACACCGCTAATGTATCTCTATGGGAAGTGAGGCGGTATTCTGATTGGTCGCTGTGTGCTGACGGCGACCAATCAGAATAGCGCCTCACTTCCCATAGACATAGAAGAGACGACTTAGACTTTCAAATTTACCGCTGAAAGTGAGGCGCTTTTCTGATTGGTCGCCGCCAGCACACAGCGACCAATCAGAAAAGCGCCTCACTTCCCATAGAGATAGAATGGACAAAAAATCATCCATTCTATCTCTATGCGAAGTGAGGCGCTCTTCTGATTGGTCGGCGGCAGCACACAGCGACCAATCAGAATACCGCCTCACTTCCCATAGAGATACATTAGCGGTGTATCGCGAAATTTATGGCCGGGCCCCTGGTTCTATTTTCGGCCACGGGGCTCGGCTGTGGTCGGTCGTTGGACCGATAGATACATAGATAGATAGATAGATAGATAGATAGATAGATAGATAGATAGATAGATAGATCAAAATATAGATAGAAAAATAGATACATAGAGAAATAGATATAGAGATAGATAAATAAATAAATAGAGATAGATAGATAGATATAGAGAGATAGATAGGTGAGTAGTTGCAGGCGCGGTAAGTCTGGCACGTGGGTCCCTTGCGATGTTCCTGGACCGGCAACAGCCGAGGCCAGTGGCCGAAAATCGAACCAGGGGCCCGGCCATAAATTTCGCGATACACCGCTAATGTATCTCTATGGAAAGTGAGGCGGTATTCTGATTGGTCGCTGTGTGCTGCCGCCGACCAATCAGAATCGGGCCTCACTTTTACCGGTAAATTTGAAAGTGTAAATCTCCCATTATATCTCTATGTGAAGTGAGGCGGAATTGTGATTGGTCGGCGGCAGCACACAGCGACCAATTAGAATAGCGCCTCACTTCCCATAGAGATAGAATGGACGATTTTTCCTCCATTCTATCTGTATGGGAAGTGAGGCGGTATTCTGATTGGTCGCTGTGTGCTGCCGCTGACCAATCAGAATAGCGCCTCACTTCCCATAGAGATAGAATGGACGAAAAATCATCCATTCTATCTCTATGCGAAGTGAGGCGCTCTTGTGATTGGTCGCTGTGTTGTGACGCCGACCAATCAGAATTTTGCCTCACTTCCCATACACATAGAATGGACGACTTAGAGTTTCAAATTTACCGCTAAAAGTGAGGCGCTTTTCTGATTGGTCGGCGGCAGGACACAGCGACCAATCAGAATAGCGCCTCACTTCCCATAGAGATAGAATGGACGATTTTTCGTCCATTCTATCTCTATGGGAAGTGAGGCGCTATTCTGATTGGTTGGCGGCAGCACACAGCGACCAATCAGAATACCGCCTCACTTCCCATAGAGATACATTAGCGGTGTATCGCGAAATTTATGGCCGGGCCCCTGGTTCTATTTTCGGCCACGGGGCTCAGCTGTGGTCGGTCGTTCCACGGGGCCGGAGACTCGCAATGAGCGCTTCGCGGCGATAGCTGGCGCATCAGCAACGACTCGCAATGATTGCGAGCCATTGCTAAGGCGCGAGCAATGGCCGCGAAGCGAGTCTCCAAAGCTGTGGAACGATCGATCAGAGCCGAGCCCCGTGGCTGAAAATAGAACCAGGGGCCCGGCCATAAAATCGCCGACATACCGCTATGTATCTGTATGGGAAGTGAGGCGCTCTTCTGATTGGTCGCTGTGTGCTGACGCCGACCAATCAGAATAGCGCCTCACTTTTACCGGTAAATTTGAAAGTGTAAATCTCCCATTATATCTCTATGTGAAGTGAGGCGGAATTGTGATTGGTCGGCGGCAGCACAGAGCGACCAATTAGAATAGCGCCTCACTTCCCATAGAGATAGAATGGACGATTTTTCCTCCATTCTATCTGTATGGGAAGTGAGGCGGTATTCTGATTGGTCGCTGTGTGCTGCCGCCGACCAATCAGAATAGCGCCTCACTTCCCATAGAGATAGAATGGACGAAAAATCATCCATTCTATCTCTATGCGAAGTGAGGCGCTCTTGTGATTGGTCGCTGTGTTGTGACGCCGACCAATCAGAATATTGCCTCACTTCCCATACACATAGAATGGACGACTTAGAGTTTCAAATTTACCGCTAAAAGTGAGGCGCTTTTCTGATTGGTCGGCGGCAGGACACAGCGACATATTAGAATAGCGCCTCACTTCCCATAGAGATAGAATGGACGATTTTTCATCCATTCTATCTCTATGGGAAGTGAGGCGCTATTCTGATTGGTTGGCGGCAGCACACAGCGACCAATCAGAATACCGCCTCACTTCCCATAGAGATACATTAGCGGTGTATCGCGAAATTTATGGCCGGGCCCCTGGTTCTATTTTCGGCCACGGGGCTCGGCTGTGGTCGGTCGTTCCACGGGGCCGGAGACTCGCAATGAGCGCTTCGCGGCGATAGCTGGCGCATCAGCAACGACTCGCAATGATTGCGAGCCATTGCTAAGGCGCGAGCAATGGCCGCGAAGCGAGTCTCCAAAGCCATGGAACGATCGATCAGAGCCGAGCCCCATGGCCGAAAATAGAACCAGGGGCCCGGCCATAAAATCGCCGACATACCGCTATGTATCTGTATGGGAAGTGAGGCGCTCTTCTGATTGGTCGCTGTGTGCTGACGCCGACCAATCAGAATAGCGCCTCACTTCCCATAGACATAGAATGGAAGATTTTTCGTCCATTCTATCCCTATGGGAAGTGAGGCGCTATTCTGATTGGCCGGCGGCAGCACACAGCGACCAATCAGAATAGTGCCTTACTTCCCATAGAGATACAATGGACGATTTTTCATCCATTCTATCGCTATGGGAAGTGAAGAGGACGTCGGAGCCGGAGATGGCGGAAAGAAGACAGAAGACCCCCGGGGACGGACGAAGGACTCCTGGAGCGGACGGAGGATCAGATGAAGAAGAAGGCATGTAAGTCATCGACGGCAGCGAGCGCTTAGGGGTGACAGCGGCGGGGGCTTAGGGGGTGACGGCGGCGGGGGCTTAGGAAGTGACAGCGGCGGAGGCTTAGGGGGTGACAGCGGCAGTGGCTTAGGGGGTGACGGCGGCGGCGGTGGCTTAGGGGGTGATGGCGGCGGAGGCTTGGCGGCGGAGGCTTAGGAGTTACAGCGGCGGGGCTTAGGGGGTGACAGCGGCGGGGGCTTACGGGGTGACGGCGGCGGTGGCTTAGGGGGTGACGGCGGCGGTGGCTTAGGGGGTGACGGCGGCGGTGGCTTAGGGGGTGACGGCGGCGGTGGCTTAGGGGGTGACGGCGGCGGGGCTTAGGGGGTGACGGCGGCGGGGGCTTAGGGGGTGACGGCGGCGGTGGCTTAGGGGGCGACGGCGGCAGGGGCTTGGCGGCGGGGGCTTAGGGGGTGACAGCAGCGGGGCTTAGGGGGTGACAGCGGCGGGGGCTTAGGAGGTGACAGCGGCGGGGGCTTAAGGGGTGACGGCGGCAGTGGCTTAGGAGGTGACGGCGGCAGATGGCGGCGGGGGCTTAGGGGGTGACGGCGGCAGAGGGTGACGGCGGCGGGGGCTTAGGGGGTGACAGCGGCGGTGGCTTAGTGGGTGACGGTGGCAGGGGCTTGGCGGCGGGAGCTTAGGGGGTAAGAGCGGCGGGGGCTTAGGGGGTGACAGCGACGGGGGCTTAGGGGGTGACAGCGGCGGGGGCTTAGGGGTGACAGCGGTGGGGGCTTAGGGGGTGACGGCGGCAGGGGCAGGGGGTGACGGCGGCGGGGGCTTATGGGGTGACGGCGGCAGATGGCGGCGGGGGCTTAGGGGGTGACAGCGGCGGGGGCTTAGGGGGTGACAGCGGCGGTGGCTTAGGGGGTGACGGCGGCAGACGGCGGCGGGGGCATAGGGGGTGACAGCGGCGGGGGCTTAGGGGTGACAGCGGCGGTGGCTTAGGGGGTGACGGCGGCTTAGGAGGAGTAGGGTAGCGGGGCGGACAGGCGGCTGGGCATGGGGCTGTAGTATACCATAGCGGTGTACAGTACAGCCCCATGCCGGCGGCGAGGGGAGCAGGGCAGAGAGGCGGCTGGGCATGGGGCTGTAGTATACCATAGCGGTGTAGACTACAGCCCCATGGTCAGGGGGGATGTTGGTGGCTTTGTTCGCGGGGCGGCAACGGCAACGGCTACGCGTCCACGAATGTTCTGGAGAAAGTGCCAAGCCACGCGAACAAAGCCACGTAAGTAGCGCCGGACGCGACGGAAGTCGCTACGGCAATTATCTAATAGATACTAAAGTGGTTGTGGACTCGTGCAAAGGCATTATTCCTGTCGGTATTTCTGACACAATGGATCTTTTCCACTGCATATATATGTTTTCACCTCTTGGTATTGAGATAACTGAAATTAAAACAGATAAAACATATGAATATTTATATCCACAATAAAACCTGTGTACTTCATCATCTTTACAAAGTGAAAAAAAAATCTTATGACTAGTGACTAGTGATGAGCGAGTACTAAAATGCTCGGGTGCTCGAAGCTCCGGCCGAGCATCCCGAGATACTCGTGTACTCGGCCCGAGTACAGAGCCCAATGTTATCCTATGGGAGACCCGAGTATTTTTATGAAATGACTGCCGGCAGCATGTAGAAACCTTAAAAATGTCAGAAAAGTCTCAGAAGAGTGCTCAAATGACATGGCAACACCATGGGGAAGACCCCTGGAAGCATTTCTCATTCAAAAGTCACAGCTGTGAACAATCTTGTCCGAGTATCACGCCAATTTTACGGAGTCACCAGAAAACCTTCCAAAATGACACCAAAATGAATATTCAGGGTGGAAATGTTAAGAGCACATACCCAATAGAGATACAGCTGGTGTATGTTACTTTTTGTGATTACATGAAAGATTTTACGTGAAAATATTGTGCGGCACTCCAATGTCCCTGAGAAGAGACATACATGAAGCCTTGTCTTGACATATTGTGCCCATTTTGAGGAAGTGGGTATATTGTAGTATTTTCCTTTGCCAGGGCAGTCCAAAATTGTGAGTTCACCAATGACCCATGCATACAGACATGCATGAGGGCCTGTAAACCTGAAGTGGGTGTATTGGAGTCTAGCCCTTTGGCAGGGCAGCCAAAAATTGGGAGGCCCACATTGTCCCTGGATAGAGAAGTGCAGGAGGGCCTGTAAACCTGAAGTGGGTGTATTGTAGTCTAGCCCTTTGGCAGGGCAGCCAAAAATTGGGAGGCTCCACATTGTCCCTGGATAGAGACGTGCAGGAGGGCCTCAAAACATTTTTCCCATTGAAAAGGAGCGGGTCTCCTGTCGTTGTAATGCCCATTCTAAAAGAATGGGTGTAAAAATTTACCACTGGGGGTATACCTGAAACAACAGCCTAACTATTGTAATGGTCATCATGGTGGCACATGAGGAGAAGGAGGAGCAGTCCAGCGATTATCCAAGGAAGAGGAAGACGACGTGGTGGATGATCCAGTAGCTGACCCAACCTGGCAGGAGGATATGCAGAGCGAGGACAGCAGTGCACAGGGGGAGGGAGGTGTAGCATCCCAACAGGCAGTACGAAGCAGGGTCGTGTCCGCAGGCAGAAGGCAGGCAACCGTTCCCCGGAACAACAACACGACACAAGGTGCCTGTGCAAATGTTAGGTCTTCCCGAGTCTGGCAGTTTTTTAAGTTGGCTCCAGATGACTCTAAAAAGGCCATTTGCAACACCTGCCATGCCAGCATCAGCAGGGGTACGAAAACTAGCAGCCTGACCACCACCAGCATGATCAGGCACATGTCAGCCAAGCACCTGACTTTGCGGGAAGTACAACAGAGTCGAGGAGTGGTGCTTACTGATGTCACTGCTACGTCATCGCGTGTTGTGCGTGCGAGCTAATCCCCTGACCATGCTGGCTGCGAACAAGCCTCCGGCCCTGCACCTGAAGTTGCCTACGCACAAATAACACCACCATCAAGCACGTCCTTGTCCCAGCGCAGCGTTCAATTATCCATTCAGCAAACCTTTGAACGCAGGCGCAAATACGCTGCCAACGCCCCACATGCCACAGTCCTAAATTGTCACATTTCGCGACTCATAGCGCTAGAAATGTTGCCTTTCCGGCTAGTGGAGACAGAAGCATTCCGCGACCTGATGGCGGTTGCTGTCCCACGTTACTCGGTCCCCAGCCGCCACTATTTCTCCAGATGTGCAGTCCCCGCATTGCATAACCACGTGTCCCAAAGCATCACACGTGCCCTGAACAACGCTGTTTCAGCCAAAGTCCACCTAACCACAGACACGTGGACAAGTGCTTGTGGGCAAGGCCGCTACATCTCCTTGACGGAACACTGGGTTAATATTGTGGAAGCTGGGACCCAGTCTGAGCGAGGGACGGAACACGTCCTTCCCACACCAAGGATTGCAGGCCCTACCTCTGTCAGGGTTTCACCGACACTCTACAGCTCCGGAATGTCATGCTCCTCAGCCTCCTCCTCCTGCGCATCCTCATCCACTGTACCCTCCACACCAGTCATAAGCTGGAAGCACTGCAGCACTGCCTCTGCGAAGCGGCAACAGGCTTTGCTGAAGCTAGTCTGCATAGGTCACAAACCCCACAATGCAGAAGAGGTGTGGACAGCTCTGAAACAGCAGACAGATCACTGGCTGACACCTCTGAACCTAAAGCCAGGAAAGGTCGTGTGTGACAATGGCCGGAACCTGGTGCAGCTTTGAGGCGAGGCCAGCTGACGCATGTTCCATGTGTGTCCCATGTGCTTAACCTGGTGGTTCAGTGGTTTCTTACATCATACCCAGAGCTGTCTGATCTGCTGTTAAAAGTTCGCCGCCTGTCTTCGCATTTTCGCAAGTCACCTGCTGCTTCAGCCGGCCTTGCCGGCTTTCAGCGCCGTTTGTGTCTTCCGGCCCACAGACTGGTGTGTGATGTCCCCACGCATTGGAATTCAACTCTGCACATGTTGGTCAGGATATGTGAGCAGAAGAGGGCAGTTGTTGACTACCTGCATCACCTAAGCCTTCGGGAAATGGGTCAAACTCCATACATACACCTCCGGAGTGGAGATGGATGTCCGACCTATGTACCATCCTCCAAAACTTTGAGGACTCCACCAAGATGATGAGCGGCGATGACGCCATTATTAGCGCCACCATACCGCTATTCTGCCTTCTAAAACGGTCTCTGCTGAAAAATAAAGATGATGCATTGCAGGCGGAGCGCGATGACTTGGAGCAAGAAACTGTAGTGGGTGTCATCACAACGTGCAGTGGAGGACTATGACGAGAATGAGGAGGATGAAGACATGGAGCAACTCTCTGGCCAAATTGAGGATATGACATGCACACCAGTCATACCCTCGATTCAGCGTGGCTGGCCAGAGGACAGGGGAGAAGAGGAGGAGGAGGAGGACAGCATGTTCAGTCATCGTGTTGGTCAGGATACTGAAGTGATGGCTGTTAAGAGTCTGGCGCACATGGCTGACTTTATGGTAAGCTGCCTGGCTCGTGACCCTCGCGTTCAGAACATCTTGGCCGACAATCAGTACTGGTTGGCAACACTCTTAGACCCACGCTACAAGGAGAACTTTATGTCTCTCATTCCTGAGGCGGAGAGGTCAGCCAAAATGCAGCAGTTCCAGAAGGCCATAGCAACGGAAGTAGGCAAAGCATTCCCCTCACAAAACGCTAGCAGCATAGGTCAGGAATTGGTGGACAACCAAGGCGTACGGCCGAGAGGGGCACAAGTCCAATCCGCCAGAGGTAGGGGAACAGTCTTTACGACGTGGGACAGTTTTCTCAGCCCCTCACGTACCACAGCCCGTGAGGTGCGGGGTAGTGCCACAAGAAATGCTAAGTTTGGCCACATGCTGAAGGAGTACCTTGCAGATCGAACAACTGTACTGCGAGATTCCTCTGTGCCTTACAATTATTGGGTCTCCAAGCTGGACACGTGACATGAATTGGCTACCTTGGAAGTCCTGGCCTGCCCTGCCGCTAGCGTTTTGTCAGAGCATGTTTTCAGTGCCGCAGGTGGAATCATTACGGATAAACGCACCCGCCTGTCAACTGAAAATGCTGACAGGCTGACTCTGATCAAGATAAATAAGGGTTGGATTGGGCCAGACTTCACCACACCACACACAAATGACAGCGGAATTTAAATTTTGTTATGGGAATTTGCCATGTACCTCCACTCACCCATGGGTACACACTTCTGGACTTCTGAGTGTCCAAGTGTGGGATCAGTAATGTCCGTGGACGTGTACTCGGCCTGGTGGTAGGAAGGAGGATCAGGTTGGCACTGGTGTTGGCTCAAGAGCGGTGTACTGCTGCGGGCCCCAAGAATTTGGGACAGGACGTGTGAGCGAGTAGATGTGCCCCTTTGTTGTTGCGAAATTAGTGCTTGCACACGACCTTGGCCTCTGCCTGCACCACCATCACGTTAACTTCCTTGTTCCTTGCCAACGCCCTTGCCAACGCCCTTGCGCATTTTGCCTGTATACAGCGACAACAGTCTGGTGACTGTTCGGGTCACAGGAGAGTAGGATTTTAGTCCCTAACCTGTATCAAGGTAGTAAGTACAACAGTCTGGTGACTGTAATGGTCACAGGAGAGTAGGATTTTAGTCCCTAACCTGTATCAAGGTAGTAAGTACACCAGTCTGGTAACTGTTCAGATCACAGGAGAGTAGGATTTTAGTCCCTAACCTGTATCAAGGTAGTAGGTACACCAGTCTGGTAACTGTTTAGATCACAGGAGAGTAGGATTTTAGTCCCTAACCTGTATCAAGGTAGTAAGTACAACAGTCTGATGACTGTAATGGTCACAGGAGAGTAGGATTTTAGTCCCTAACCTGTATCAAGGTAGTAAGTACACCAGTCTGGTGACTGTTCAGCTCACAGGAGAGTAGGATTTTAGTCCCTAACCTGTATCAAGCTAGTAAGTACTGTTATGGTCACAGAAAAGCTTGGATACCGATCTGGATCACCCTGCCTATATTCTCCTAGATTAGACCTGAGAAGGACTGTTGTGGTCAGCAGCAGTTTGCAGCTCTGCTCCGGATCTACCTATGAGGGCCGCAAATCTGTCCCTAAGCAGCAGCAGACACTGTCCCTACACTCACTGTCTGGATGGCTGTGTGCAGACCACAGCGCGGCCGGGTCTTATAAAGGCTCGGTCACGCTGTGCAGGCCGCTCAATCACTGCAATGCCACAACTAAAAGGGGTGTGGCATTGCAGTGGTCTGCCAGCCAATCCCTGCATGTGGGCTGGCTCTCTAAAGAGCGCCAACATGCAGGGATGAGGACCACGAGCACAGCACGAGTATCGCGAGATTACTCGGTGCTCGCCGAGTAGCCCGAGTACAGTGATACTCGTGCGAGTACCGAGCAGCGCAGAGCATACTCGCTCATCACTACTAGTGACTACTATCTGTTGTATTACATCTGATTTACTTCTTCTAGAGCTTTAATTAGTGTCCTGTTTCCATAAACTGTGTACCTTTTATAACGCAATACCAAGTCTATAATCCACGTTCATGCCCTTTGGTTTCAAGGTGTTTAGTCTGTGGATCCATTCTAACTCCTTCACCTCAAACAGTCTGGTTCTATCCCCTCCCCTTCTCAATAGTGGTATGGCATCTATTGAACAGAACCTTAAATCCTTCTCAGTATGTTTTTTTTCTGTAAAGTGCTTTGGTACTGGTAAGTCATTCCTCTTCTTTCTAATGGTGTGTCTGTGCTGACCAAATCTTGTTTAAAATTGCAGTTTAGTCTCACCTATATATTTCATGCCACAAGGGCATTCTAGGATGTAGATTACATGGTCGCTATTACACGTTAGAAATTGGTTTATCCTATAACACTGGGGAACAATTTGAAAAACATTTTCTGTTGAGTTAGGTTTTTGAGCTGATTTACACTAAAATTGGCATGCTGATTCCAAAAATGTAGTCAGTTTTTTTCTAGCACGTCAAGTTTTTCCTCCACAACCTACCTGACAGAGAAGCACAATTGCACTGATATCTGTAATACGACTTGTTATCTGATTACAATTCAACTCATATAGAGCTTTTGTGGCAACTTGTAATGTTAAAAAACATATTTGGCATGCCTATTTCTTATATATTTCATTTTTTGTTCATATTTGTACTATTTAAAAAAAAAAAACACTTTTTAGGTACAGTAGTTTATATATTTTTGAGAAGACAAAAATCCCATAGTTCAAAAACTTGACGTGATAGAGAAAAACTGAGATCATTTCTAGATTCAGCATCCAAAAATTAATTAAGAAGAGTTGTCTGACCTAACTCCTAAAAAATTGCGTTCCCCAGTGTAATTGACCCCGTTATGGGCAAAGTTAGGGCCTTTTATCATGTGACTACAATTAACGTATGATATGCAGGGATAACATCCTGTTCTTCTAGTTGATGTCAGAGTTGACTGAATACTTGTTTTTAGGCTCCCATCTTTTCTATATGAGGCTAACGGGTTATTTTTAAATTCTTCAATTTCGGGTAAACATTTACCTAACATGTGCCAGTGTTTTTTCATATTTACTATGGCTGGGGCTTCTTCACCATATGTTAAAACAATAGGGATTCTCTTGTTTTTCTGCTTGTTGGTTTTATTCATTATTTTTTCCTCTTGCCATATTTTCTCTTTTTGTTTTTCTAATAAACTACTTGGGTACCCTCTTTTAACAAATTTGTCCAACAGCTCTTTGGTTTTTACTTCTAACTCCTGTTCTTCACTCACAATTCTTTTCACTCTCTGCATTTGCCCTATAGGTATTGCTTTTTTAAGGGCCTGTGGGTGGTGGTTGGTAAAGTGTAACAATTTATTTTAGGGCCCTTTCACATCTGCGTTTATTTGAAATCGCGGCAGATGCGGTGAAAAAAGCGCATCTGCCGCGATTGCCGCATAACCGATGCACTTGCGGCGCGGTTGCGGTAATCCCCATAGAAAGTATAGGGGGACTTGCGGCAGGTGCGGCAAGTGCGGTTTTGCCGCGGTTTTTTTCGCGGCCGCACCTGCCGCAAGTGCAAAACCGCACTTGCCGCACCTGCCGCAAGTCCCCCTATACTTTCTATGGGGATTACCGCAACCGCGCCGCAAGTGCAGCGGTTATGCGGCAATCGCGGCAGATGCGTTTTTTTCACCGCATCTGCCGCGATTTCAAATAAACGCAGATGTGAAAGGGCCCTTAGTCTGTTTGTTTTACATAGAGTGTAGTCTTGAATTTCTTCTCTTGTATAGTCACCAACACATCTAAAAACTGAATCTCTTTCTCTGAGCTGACCATAGTGAATTTAATTGATTGATCAATCGTATTCAGGAATTCGCAAAAACTCGCCAATTCCTCTACTGTACCTCTCCAGATGACAAACGTATCATCAATGTATCTCCACCACTTCACCACATTGGCGAAGTGGTGGGACACATAAACGTATTGTTCCTCTAGGCTCGCCATGATGGTATTTGCGTAAGAGCACGCCATTCTTGCCCCCATAGCGGTACCAGCCAACTGTAAATAAAAAGAATTTCCAAACAAAATAATTTTGTCTCAACACTATTTCTAACAATTCTATGATGAATTGTTTTGTGGGGTCACTATATGTGGTATTTCTCAATTCTTTGGCGATTGCACTGATCCCTCTATCGTGATTGATGGACGTATCTATCTATCTATCTATCTATCTAAAAGAGAACAAAACTGCACAGCACTCACAGACATAATGTGAACTGGTGCCAGCAAGGACGCTGGGTCAAACAACTAGAATAAAATTCTCTGCAGCACTCAGCTACTACCAGTGATGTACAAATGCTAACAAGCTGTATATATTTGAGAAAAAAGTTTAAAAACTTACGTTTTTTTCAAAAAACTCAAAATTCTTATTTTTTTTATTTCTGAAGTTCTTAGTACATACATTGGCCAATGTCTGTTTGCTCATCAACTGCGACAAAGTGACTTCAGATCTGATGAGTCCTAATGCTGACATCCCTGCCTTCCTTTTCCTCCCCATCCCACTTCTCAGTGGGCGGACACCATCTCGACCCTAGACCACCCGTAGGTGATGAGGGTGCAAATTGCAGACATGGAGCCAGCAACTCCACACGATACAAAAGAGAAAAAAACTGCACAGCACTCACAGACATAATGTGAACTGGTGCCAGCAGGGTCGCTGGGTCAAGCAACTAGAAAAAAAGCTGGAGGACTGGTTTCAGAAGATGGTGTCTCATCAAAAGCACGGAGTCTATCGGGTAGTGCAGGAATACGAACGGGTGTTTGGTAAGCATTCATTAGACTTTAGGTGGATAAAAGGGGTACACCATCACATACCCACAGGAGACCATCCTCCCATAAAAGAGAGATACAGGCCTGTACCACCAGCTCACTATCAGCGTGCTAATGATATAATAATAATAATAATAATAATAATACTTTATTTATATAGCGCCAACATATTCCGCAGCGCTTTACAATGTAGGGTTAGAGTACAGAAAATACAGTAAGTAATTACAATAGAGAACAAATAAAGTACAATAATTGGATACAAAACAATAGGTATAGAATCAATGTGAAAAAAAATACAATAAATAAAGCAAGAAATGAAGGTGACCCTGCTCAAAAGAGCTTACAATCTACAACGGGATAGGGGTTGCAGGAAATGAAGGAGGCTGGGGTTATTAGAGATAATTGTAGCCCCTGGGCAGCTACACTTGTCCTAGTAAGAAAGAAAGATGGTACAATGAGGATGTGAGTTGACTATAGACAGATAAACCGCATAACACACAAGGAAGCTTACCCGTTACCCCGTATTGAGGAATCACTTGCTGCACTGAAAGCTGATAATTACTTTTCCACCTTAGATCTTACCAGTGGGTTTTGGCAGGTTCCGTGGCTGAAGAAGATCGGGAGAAGACCGCATTCACGACACCGATGGGTCTCAGTGTGCGTTCAATAGCATGCTGTTCGGACTCTGCAGTGCACCAGGAACGTTCCAAAGGCTGATGGAATGTTAGCTGGGGCACTGAAACTAAGAAACTGTGCTGCTGTATCTTGATGATGTCATTGTGTATTCCAAAACGTATGAAGAACATCTGGAGCACCTAGCTGAGGTATTTGAAGCATTATCGAAGTTTGGTATGAAACTAAAGCCATCAAAATACCATTTGCTGAAGCCAAAGGCTCAGTATCTCGGGCATGTGGTCAGTGCAGAAGGTGTGGCACCAGACTCTGAAATGGTCACCGTCATCAGAGACTGGCCAAGGCCAACAACCGTCCGAGAGGTACGTCAGTTCTTGGGGCTGGTAGGATACTACAGGAGGTTCATAAAGGGCTTCATGAAAATGGCAACACCTTTGCAAGATCTCCTGGTAGGCCAGATCAAAAAGACAAGACCTCCAGCACCCCATTTGAATGGGGTGAGAAAGAAGAAGACTCCTTTAAGCAAATGAAGTGGGCCCTGACTGGTGAAGAAATCCCAGCCTACCCTGACTATAATCTACCGTTTGTGCTGTACACAGATGCCAGTAATGTGGGATTGGGAGCTATGTTGTCGCAGGTACAGAAAGGCAAAGAATGTGTAATTGCCTATGCAAGCAAGAAATTCCATCCTACAGAGAGAAACCCAGAAAACTACAGCTCGTTCAAGTTAGAATTCCTTGCCTTAGTCTGGGCTGTCACCTAACGGTTCAAGCACTACTTGGTGGCTGCGAAGTTCACCATCTTTACGGATAACAATCTGCTTACTCTCTTGGACTCCGTGAAGCTAGGTGCACCAAAGCAGCGGTGGATGGCCCTGTTGTCAAATTATGACTTCACCATCGAATATCATTCAGGCTGCAAGAACACCAATGCTGATGCACTGTCAAGAATGCCCCACTTACCAGATGCAGAATGAGACTCGGATGCGTTAGAAAAGATAGAGCTGCCGGCTTTTCACCGCAACAGTGTATCCCAGTGTAACCAAGGTGCTAAAGACAAGCGCCAAGTGGCCACGCTGAACCCGTTACCTCACCACGGGTGGGAGGAAATGCAAGACAGCGATCCGGCTGTTCGCCTAGTTAAAGAGCTGTTAATCTAACTGAACTCACGACTTAGCCATGATGCCCCACCAGAGGCGCAGCACCTGTTGAAGGAAAAGAGCAGGTTGTTTATCTTCGGGGGTAGGCTGTTCAGACGTTACATCAACCCCTGAACCCATGAGATGGTGTGACAGATAGTGGTACCGAAAAGAGAAGTTCAGATGGTGCTAGAAGCGTACCACAACGGAGCAGGACACTTTGGGTGGAAGAAGCTTGAGGCACTGTTACACGAGAGATTCTATTGGGCTGGCATCAGAACCGCCATTGAGGACTAGTGCAGAAACTGTGGCCCATGTAACCTAAGAAGAAAAGACTGTGACAGCCAGAGAGCTCCACTACAGCCAATTGTCACCAAGCAGCCACTGGAACTTGTAGCCTTGTATCATGTAAAGTTGACACCCAGCAGGTTAGGCTATATGTATGCCCTCACTATGGTGGACCACTATTCTCGGTTTCTGGTGGTAGTGCCTGTAAAGGACATGACAGTAAGAACCGCAGCGAGAACCTTTCAAGTCTACTTATGTAGATCACATGGGTACCCAGAGCAGGTGTTGACGGATCAAGGTCCTTTGTTCGAAGCTAAAGTGTTCCAAGAGTTTTGCAACTTGTATGGATGTAAGAAAATCCGAACCACACCGTACCATCTACATACCAATGGCATGTGTGAGAAAATAAACCAAGTGGTCATAGACCTGTTGAAAACCTTGCCCCTGGAAGAAAAAAGCATGTGGCCGGAGAAGTTGTCTGACCTAGTGGACTTGTACAACAACATCCCTGTAAGTTCCAGAAATTGCACGCCAGCACACTTGATGAGAGCAAGACCTGGGAAACCACCAATTGATCTAGAGATGGGAATAGTCATTCCTGAAACCAGTTCACCTGATGCTGATTGGAATACCAAGCTCCAAGAGCAGTACAAAAATGTACAAGAATGCGTAGAAAGAAGGTTAAAGCAAAGTAGGGAAAAGCAAGAGAAAGATTATAACAAGAGTGCACCAGCTGCTCCCTTAATACCTGGAGAGATGGTTCTTAAAAGACAAAGAAGAACAAACAAACATGATGACCAGAGGGAAGCAGAACCCTATACAGTATTGTCCTCTAACTTTGATAACAAGAAAGTCTGCTTAATCAGTAAAGACAAGGAAGAGACATCAGCGGCAGTTTCTAGAGACCATCTTAAGAAATGTCCTGAACAGTTGAAGTCAAAAGAAGTCATCCCCTGTAAACCCCAACTTAAAGAAGAAAAGAAAGAGAAGATGATACAACCTGTTCTTGGAGATTTTCCTGAAAGTTGGCCTCAGTACAATGGAGCCATAATTGTACCTCTATTGACTTTCACTCAACCAGTAGAAAGACCAGAAGAACCCGTAGAAGTTCCAGAAGAACCACCTGTCGCAGCAGAATCAGAGAACCCTGCTATCGGTGAACCTGCTAGTCATATAGTAAAACTAAGACAACACTACGGTATATCAGAATTATGTAGGTCTACATTGCAGACGAGTGGATAGTGCATGCACAGCACCAGACATAGACACTAGTACACAATACAAACCAGTTGAAGCACCAGTGTTGTGTAGATCTAGCCGTAGCAACTTTGGTCAGCTCCCGGTATTTAGACTAAAGTGTCATATGGATGGGCCGCGGACCGCTGTTTATCTCAGGGGTGGAGTTGCTTTATTCCTCCCGGCTGCAAGAATCAAGGTGAATGGGTAGAGTTCAGAGAAGTTTGATCTCACTAGAGGGACACGGCAGGGTTGTCCCCTCTCTCCATTAATGTTTGTCTGGCATTAGAGCCTCTCGCTGCTCATATTCAGGGAACTGCTGAGATTAATGGGTTTCAATTTGGGCCGGTGGAGGAAAAAATTGCTCTTTACACGGATGACATCCTCTTGTTTCTGCATGACCCCCTGAAATCCCTGAGTCAAGCAGTGTTGAAGATTGAGGAATTTGGGAGGATTTCTGGGCTAAGAATAAACTGGGACAAATCCAACCTAATGATGGTGGATAAGGACAACATGGAGGACATGCGAGAACTGGGCTGTACCAAATTGAGATTGGTTGATCAATTTAAGTATTTGGGCGTGCGGGTTGCATTGCCGATAGAGAGTTATCTGAAACTAAATATGCCACTCCTTGCCAAACTCAGGGATCAGGCTCAGACTTGGGGTAGGTTATGTCTTTCTGTGGTGGGCAGGGCCAACCTGTCTAAAATGGTAATTATGCCTAAGCAACTTTATATACTTCACAACTCGCCAGTGTGGGTGTTTTTCAGAGACTTAACTCCCTCTTTAGAAACCTGGTTTGGGGGGGCGACAACCCAGGATAAAACTGGAGATCCTGCAAAGGCCTAAGGAAGTGGGGGGCTGGCTTTGCTTAACCCTGGATATATTTTTTGGCGTCTCAAAGTTAGCACTTAATTTTGAACACTACTGTACATTTTCTGTGGCAATTTAGAGAAGAAACAAATACTGACAGAAAAGGATAAGGACAATACTTGTGAGTGGGATATTAATGAAAAGCCACTTATCTAAGATGCTGAGTAAAAAACATATTTTTTTGTATATTTTGTATCATATGCTTGTTTGTATTCAGTATGTTTCATTGATATGGTTTGTTATTAGAGATGAGCAGTGTTAGATTCAAAAATGTTCGCCCATCTCAAATTCGACCTGTTTTGGGCGATGTTTGAGTCATTCGGCGAATGCAAACAATTAGCTTAAAATTCAGCAGTTCGAGGTTATTTTGATAACATTTTTTTCACCAAAAGCGTGACTGGCTTTACACAGTAATACTGTTATTGAATGTTAATATCCAGTTTCAGTGTATAGTGTGCAAGGGGAGATGGCAGGGTTTTGATAAGTCATGCAGAAATAATGCCGATCTCCATTTTTTTTCTCCTAACCGCATATACAGTGGATGCAGGCTGTCGGCCAATAACACTCACAGCAAAGTGCATTTTTTGCACACAAGCAAGGGTATGTGTCATTGGCTGTGTATGTCACATGTCCTTGCCCGATAAGACCCTGCCATTTTCCCCTTCGCCACCATTACCTCAGTGCTGCAGTTGTGTGTCAGGCACTGCTACTGCTGCTGTAGGCGCTATAAAGTGTGACTAAGAGATATGTTTAGGGAGTAGGCAATAGTTGGAATATCATCCCTTTTGAGGGCTACTTCATAGAAGTAGGGACTAGTTGTAATTTCAGCCCTTTTAAGGGCTATGTTAGAGCAGTTACTAGCAGTTTTTGCCAGGCAGGTGTGTGCCAATGCTGTGCAAGTGCTTTTCACAGCATCTGGCCCAATCTAGCTCAGGCAATCCTTTTGTAGGTAGTGTAGCACTGCTGTGAAGTAATCTACACCAACTTTCTTCAGTAGCCATTTTCTTACTGCAGCTAGCCCAGGCAATTCTTTTGAGCTAGTAGCAGTGTCTGGTAGTCAGCGGTGTAGCCCGGCTGTAAATTAAGCCATACCGACTATCTATCCAGCAGCCAATTTTTTGTCTGGTAGTCAACGGGATAGCCGAGCTGTAAAGTAAGCTACACCACCTTTCTATCCAGTAGCCAATTTTTTACTTTAGCTAACCCAGGCAATCCTTTTGGGCTAGTAGTGTTGCATCCAGGCTTTGGGGTACTCGGGTGTCATGCTGCAAGGGATAAAGCTCCTGTTGTCATGGGGAGTGGTGGCTGTGCTTGACCCCGTGTCCTGGGCCTAGCTTTTAAAAAGGGGGGTTATATTTACAGGGGATTATGTACAAAGTTTGTCGTGACGCCACCTGTAGTATCTGGTGAGATGTCACCAGCGCCGCCACAGTCCGCCGGAGGTAGATTGTATTGCGGCTGAGTTGGTGAAGTCCTCCACAGGTAGGACTGGACCTCCAGGGCAGCTGCTGATACAGCACACATTATCAAACAGGGAAAGTAAAGTTCAAAACAAAGTCACTGAGTCTTCAGCCAAAGACATAAATTATGGGGGACACACTCTTCATTCAGGGCTTGCAAAACGGGAAAAACAAAAATACAAGGCATGGTTACTGGAAGGGGCTATTTACATGGCAATGTCTCAACACGGGAGTCTATTGCAGGTGCAACGTCTCTACGTGGGAAATCCTGATGGCAAACTAGCCTAATGGGCCGGGGTACCGCTTGTATGTAACCTGCTCACCTCTATAAAGGTCTCTATTTGGGTGTCCTTTCCGCAGGTGGGATTCCACATCGCGTCTGGCGAAGAATACATCGTCTATTAGTGGGAGTTCCCGAAAGAATCCCCAGCCGTCCTCCTGGTATACGGAAATAACAGTTCCTAAGCGGCGTAACTCTATTGGTAACGGGGGGCTGTGCTCTGGCCTCATCCCGAAGTCGCCTGGTTGCCTGCTCTTACTGGAACCATTCTTCCCTGCATCTCTGTCTTGCCAGCTGGTCTCTCTCGTCCAATGTTGATTGAAACCGCTGGGGTGGTTGGTACTGTGGGGGTAGTGAGTTGCCGGTTGGGACTTTGGGCACCACTCGGGTTTCCGCTGAGCTCAGTATGGTGGGGGCTCCTCGCTGCAGTCGCTGTCACGCGGTCCACCACGCAGCTTCTGGGGTGTTCCCTCCTGAGGCTCCCTCTGTATCCTCCAGTGCCTCTGCATCGGTATCGTCATACTCCTCCTCGACTACAATATTTTGTTCTGTTGGGGACGTCCGCGCTGTCTCCAGCCGGAGACAACTGCTGGCCCGGGATGATGGTGAAGTCGAGGGTTCTGTCTAGACACCAGTGTTCCGGATCTGGACGGGTGGTGATACGGGTGGTAAAGAGGCACAGTATTGCACAACTGCGCATTCGGCCACTGCCGCCTCTTGTGCCTCGCGGTCCACTCTCATAGAGGATAGTTGATAAGTCTGCTCCCCATTCCACCACTGGCACACCCACGCCAGGGCTTCTTCCATCTCCTGGCGGAGCCGACCAAAAGCGTCCTTCCAGTAGTCAGCATCCCCCTCCAAGGTTAAGAGTGATGCCACTGCCGAGTCTCCTTGCGTGGCTTGAGTTTACTCCTCAAGCTCGCGCACAATGTCTCTCAGACGTGGTGCCACCATGCTGCCGGGTACAAAGGAGCCTTGGTTGTTCTGTCCTTCTCTTCCGGTTTGTCTTCTTATGGGCGGCCTCTCCCGAGGAACTTCCTGTGGCCACACTTTTTGGGGCCTCCGTCTTGGCCCTCCTTCTTCCAGGGGCTGAGGCACACCCCCGGGCCTGCACATGGTGTTTAGTACATGGCTACGGCGTCATCTTGGGTCCTCCTGCAGTAATGGCGGGAACCCATTTTTTTTGGCGCCAAGCAATGGCGGAAAGAGTTTGTTTCAAGTCCAAGTTAAAGGCGCTCAGTACCCAGTGGTACGGGGCACAAGATCCTGTTCGTGACGCCAGAAAAAGATATGTTGCACCCAGGCTTTGGGGTACTCGAGTGTCAGGCTGCAAGGGTTAAAGCTCCTGTTGTCACAGGGAGTGGTGGCCGCACCTGACCCCGTGTCCTGGGCCTATCTTTCAAAAAGGACGGTTATATTTACAGGGGACTATGTACAAAGTTTGTCGTGACGCCACCTGTAGTATCTTGTGAGATGCCACCAGCGCCGCCACAGTCCGCCGGAGGTGGATGGTATTGCGGCTGAGTTGGTGAAGTCCTCCACAGGTAGGACTGGTCCTGCAGGGCAGCGTTCCTGTAGGGGAACAAAGTCATTTACAAGGAAATGCAGCAGAGTCAAGGTCACTTCTCTCCAGGTAATTTACTGAAAACTTGAAGCATTTTAAGTTGCAGTTTACAATTCAGCATAAAATGTTATAACAGGTAGCTAACGGGTGACTGCAAGTGGATCCCAGGTGGTATGGTGGAACCCTTGGTGTGTTCCTTTTCTCCCGTCTGTTCCTTCCTGCATCCCAGTGGTTGTGTGAAGCCTGGTGACTTGAAATCAGCCCGACCTCCACTCTTTCTCTCACCCTTGCTGCTGTCGGGTAACCCTCTACTGGCTGGCCGCCTGCTCCTTCAGCAGTGCCTGGTTCCCTTTTCTGGTTGCTTAGGTGCCTGAGTGACTTGTAGTCTCCACAGGACTCCAGATATTCTGTGGTCCTATAGTATCCCACATGTGCGAGCTCGGGGGCCCGGTAACTGTCTGCGCCTGGGAGCCCTTTCTCCAACTCCCTTCTCTCCCTGGTCCCTCTACCGAGAGACCCTCTCTCTCCTTCCTCAGAGGCAAAAGACCTCCTTGTTCCCCCTAGAGGTGGTTTTGTTCACTCCCAGGTACCCTCCCACCGTGTGCTCTAGTGTGGGAATGCTGGTGATGGGTTCCACCCACCATCCTATGATCCACCTGCAGCTGTAGCATCTGCACCTCTTTTAAAGGTGCAGTACCCCCTCTGTGACGCCTGCTTAGCGGGGCACCACAGTAGCAGTGTCTGGTAGTCAGCGGGGTAGCCCAGCTATAAAGTAAGCTACACCGCCTGTCTATCCAGTAGCCAATTTTTCACTGCAGCTAGACCAGGCAATCCTTTTGGGCTAGTAGCAGTGTCTGTTAGGTCAGTGGTGTAGCCCACTTGTGAACCAAGCTACACGCCTGTCTATTTCATACTAATTTTTAACTGCATCTAGCCCAGGTAATAGTTTGGGCCTAGTAGCAGTGTCTTTTAGGTCAGTGGTGTAGCCCACTTGTAAACCAAGCTACACCGCCTTTCTATTTCATACTAATTTTGAACTGCATCTAGCCCAGGTAATAGTTTGGGCCTAGTAGCACTGTTTGGCCACTCAGCTCTGCTCGATTTCCATCCAAATTTTTTTTGCCAACAACTGCAGAGTTGCCAATTTGTTCACATACAAAATGAGTGGGAAAAAGGCCTGCTGCTGGTGGAAAGGGAAATAGGCGTGGTGGAAAGGGAAAAAAAAGTGTGTGTCCGTGGAGTAGGTGGTAAAGCAACAGAAAAATCTGCTGAAGAAAGACCATCTTCCAGCCAAAAGTAGTGACTTGAATGGATCTAAAGTGCTCCATCAAGTGGCCTCTCTACCTCAACTTCAACATCCCAAATACTCCAGTCCTCTGAGGTGTCACCACAATCGTACTTGCTTCCTCCCAGTTCCCAAGTCTTCAGCCGCCCTACTGAGTATAAGGTAACACAGATGGTTGAGTCTGCAGAGCTGTTCAGTCAGACTATAGCCTGGGAATTAGAGGTCTGCTTCAAAGCTGCAGTGAATCCAGACGAGGAAATGATCTGCACTGATGCCCAGAAGCTTTGTGAGTCGGATCCAGGCCCAGATAAAGAAGGTTCTGAGCATAATGTAGACGCTCCTTCCCAAACTTTAACTCCTCTTGGTGGAGACAATGAGGAAGATGCTGATGAGACTCAGATACCTAATTGGAATGACAGCTTAACTTTTCGGTCAGGGCAGGAAGAGGTTGTCTCTGAGAACGAGGGGTGTGAGAACACACAGGGTGATGATGAGGTTGGAGATCCCACTGACTGTCAACCCACAGTCAGCCAGTCGATGAGGTCAGCAGAGGAGGTGGAGGAGGATGATAGTGACGAGCAGAAGTTGTGGTGGCTCTGCAGGTCGCATGGGCTCTAAGCCTTGTCTAACCCGGGCCTTTTTTGAATTCGCAATGGATCACCCAACTCATGCCATCTGTAAGATTTGTTACCAATCTCTAAGTAGTGGCCAAAAACTCAATAGTTGGAGTACTTCATGCGTGAACCGTCACATGGGTATTAAGCATAAATCGCAGTTGGAATTTCACTGTGCAACAATGCGGCCTAGTGGTGCAGGCCAACCACCGTCTGCCCCATCAAATGCATCCCTGTGCTCTTCATCTTCTGTGACTGTGAGGACAGCAGTCACACATGCTTTTGGACGCAGACCTTCAATCTCTTTACCCGAAACAGGCAGTGTGATTGGCAGGTCATCAGGTCTTTTGGAAGTGGAAACACCTGCTGGTGTTGAGCTCTCTCAGACATCAAGAGCAAAACCTTTGGATGAAGGCAACATTATATCTCTGCCTGCACCATCCTCACAGACCAGTAGTTTGCCGGGGACACCCTACTCAACCCCGTATCAGCCCAGCTGCCAGCCCTCTGTCCCTCAGATGTGGACAAGTAAAAGACCGTTTTCTCCTAGCCATGATAAAGCTAGGAGGTTGACTTTCACCATCTGCAAGGTATTGGCTGCAGAAATGCTGCCTTTCCGCCTGGTGTACACAGAGGATTTTCGAGACCTTATATCCGTCACAGAGCCCCAGTACCAGATGCCCAGTCGCCACTATGTCTCCAAGAAAGGTGTGCCTGCGCTACATCAGCATGTCGCACCCAACATCACCGCTTCCTTGAGAAACTCTGTGTGTGATAGGGTGCATTTCACCACTGACACTTGGACCAGTAAGCATGGACAGGGGCGTTAAATGTCACTGAATGGGCAATGGGCAACTATGGTGAGAGCTGGAGAAGGGTCTGCTGTACATGTCTTGCCGTCCCCACGAGTTGTGCGTCAATCCTCTGTATGTAGAAGTTCCTCCACTGCTTCTGCCTCCTCAATCTCGTCTTGGTCCTCCACCTCTGCCCAAAGCCTGTCCGGTAATGTCACCCGCGTTGTAACTGCGCACAAGGAATCCTGCACACCTCCTCACTATGCTGGCAGCAGGGCTCAAAGGCATCAGGCGGTCTTTACCTTGAAATGTCTGGGAAATGTGAGTCACACAGCTGAGGAGTTGTGGTCAGCTCCAGAGACCGAGTTTCATCAATGGTTGTCTCCGCTCAACCTGCAGCCAGGGAAGGCCATGTGGTGTCCTCACTTCCGCCGTTCGCATCCCACAGCTCAACGACTTGCATCACTCCAGAAGTCATTCGGCCTGCCGGTTCACCATCTGAAATGCGATGTGTCGACATGCTGGAACTCGACTCTACACATGTTGCAGCGACTGTGGCAGCACCGCCGAGCAATACGTTATGATGTATAGCCTGGGCCAACAAGATCCAGAGGTGGGGCAGATCACGCTGCAGGAGTGGTCTCAGATCAAGGACATATGCACCCTTCTGCACAGTTTTGAAATGGCGATGAAGATGCTTAGTGCTGAAAATGCCATTATCAGCATGACTATTCCAGTCATCTACATGCTGGAGCACACTCTACACAGTATTCGGAGTCAGGTGGGGGGACAAGAAGAGGGGGAGGAAGTACAGGAGGAGTCCTATGCGGAAGGGATAACAACAAGATCTCCAAGACTAAAACAGTCGGCAGCACCAAGGCGGCAAGCATGGGAAGGTGGGGAGAGAGATTAACGAGGGCGCATGGTAGAAGGCAAACTGTTAAGGAAATTGCAGTAGCCGAGGAAAAAGTGGAGGACGAACTGGCGATGGGCATGGAAGACTCAGCAGATGAGGGAGACCTTCTGTTGTGCGAGGTTGGGGGGAGAGGGCAGAGGAAGGAAGCATGATTCTCACCTTACCGCCACCAACACAACAAGGACTTGGTCCTCCTGGATGCGAAAGACACATAAGCGCCTTCTTGCTGCCCTACCTGCAACATGACCCTCAGATTGTCAGAATTCGAAGTAATGCAGACTACTAGGGTGCCACACTCTTAGATCCCCGGTACAAGATAAAGTTTGGCGAAATAATTCCTGCCATAGAAAGGGACGCACGCATGCAAGACTATCAGCAGAAGCTGTTACAGAATCTTAGATCTACTTTTCCACAAAACACCAGTGGTGCACAGAGTGAATCATACAGGAGTATCTCCAAATTAACATCGATGTCATGACTGGGGAACTGGAGCCTTGCTCATTTTGGACGTCCAATCTGGAAAAATGTCCTGAGCTCGCCACTTCCGCCTTGGAGATCTTGTCGTGCCCCGCAGACAGCGTTCTCTCAGAACATGTCTTCAGCACTGCTGGTGGCATGCTGACAGATAAGCGCACATGTCTGTCCAGTGACAATGTGGACAGACTAACGTTCATCAAGATGAACAAGTCATGGATCCACAAGGACTTTTGTACCCCTGTGTCATCCTCGGGAGACTAAAGGCTTGTGGATTTTTGAATGAGCTTCTTGAAAGTAACCATGTTAAGTTTGCAACTGTGGGGCAATTGATGCCACTTAAGTGGTGTCTGTGCCCAATTTTTTGGAAAAAATGGAGACTCTTGTTGGAGTCCCCTTGATGTGTTTGACATGATTTTAGAAGGGCATGACATGCCTATATCTGTGTCTCCTCCTCCTTTTACTCGTCCAGCTCTTTTCTTTTTGCATTTTTATATGTACTTGTCACTTTCCCATGTGTTTGTTGTGTCTTCTGAGTAGTTTGTCACCTTTTGGACACCTTAGAAGGTGTTTTCTATGTGTTTGTGTTTGCCTGCCATTGTTTTCAATGGTGTTCGACTGTGTTCGATGGTGTTCGACGAACACCCGCCCAATTCAACGAATCGAATTAGAACACTAGGGTGGTGGCTCATCTATATTTGTTATATGATCAGTGAAATTTAAAGTGTTTCAAAACAGTGTTGTATAAAATCACAAAGTTTCAGAATCAGTTATGTAATTGTACTTAGATAACTTATTCTGCTCTGCAAGTGCCATTTTCTAGTTAAGTATATGCATGTCAATGAAGATTTTGAATGTAAGCACACTTCCTACCACATAGCAAAAATCTGAAATCAATACAAAGGATGAGACATTCATTGTTATTCCAGCCAAATGTTTTACAATTGACAGATGTTAAGCCTTCTTAAGTAAGCTGACAATCACAATAAATGACATTGGTTTGACTTTATATCTTTATTTTCTCTCCTTGTATCTTTAATATATTTGACTATATCTTCTAATAATATTCTAATAATAGTCTATGTATCACATCTAAATTTAAAAATAAAATAGATTTTTTTCCATCTCCTCTGTAATTCTCAAAAATAGTCAAACCTTGATTAAAAATAAGTTTCACAAATGGATGTGTTAAAAACATTTCCCGTTATGAGATATTTTTATAAATGTGCCCCTGTGTAATGTATGTGTCTGATCATGCATGAAAAGGTCAGATATACCACAACTCCTGGTGAGGGGAGGAAATAACAGAGTATACAGACTTTACAGCTGGGGATCACAGATGATTCTTTCTGTGATATAAAACAAGTTTTTAAACAGACAATGACTTCAGAGATTATGATTTTGGGGATAAGAGTCGTGACGCCACCCAGGAACAGGAGCAGTTCCAAAGGGTGACCGGTAAAGTCTATGACAATGGTAGGCCATTGAGTTGCAGGACTGAGGGCGCGGAATAACCAACAGACAAACAGTTTGTAGTCTCCTTTACCTTTACTGATAGTAGCAGGTTCAGACCAAGGCACTGTCCACAAGAGAGGTTGAAAAACAAAAGGGAGATAGAATGCGCCAATATTGAAGGACCCTTTGTGAATAAATTTTTGCTCAGTGTTGGCAGAGAGGCCACCAACCTGTACCAGTTGTGCTGACTCCCGCACAACTGGAGTGTGATTCTACCTGAGGAAGATAGCTCAGGCTATCAAAATGCGCAGTGGCATTAGAGAGCAACTATAACCTTTAATAAACATAAGTTGTTTATAATTACAAGCCACTGGTCCCTCTCTAGTGCTCAGCATCACCCCATAAAATCTTCTCTGTTTGTTCACAGGAGATGTTGGGAATCCAGGTTGCCTGGAAGCAAGGGACCTCTCTCACCCGGTGAGTTCTTAGGCTTCCCTGTTGTGCTACTCCTTGCTAGTCCTGGCTGCCTGTAGCTAAGCTCCAACCCTCTTCCTGCTTGTAAGTCTCTCATCTGTATGGCAGGCAGCATGATCCTTTCCTGGGCACCACTCCTATGGCAACTGGCCCTGATCTCTCCGATGCTGCTGTGCCGCCAGGTGCTTTGCTGTGGCCAGGATACGTGGAGTCTCCCGTTTTCCAGTTTTGGCTGTTGGGCCTGTAGTACCCTCACAACCTCAGACTCCGGTGTCCGTTTCTGGTGCTCTGCTCTGGGGTGAACTTCTAACTGGCTCCACTCCCCAGGTCTGCTGCTCTTCTTCATCAGACCCTCTCCTACGGGTCCCTCATGCTTACTGTTCCTCACTCTACTCTACCTGGGATGAGCTTAGCACTGCTCCAGTCCACAGGTTATATTCACAGTCCTCCTAGGAACTGAACTAACCCTACCCCCAGGCCAGAATTTTCAGTGTTGGCCAAAAGTATTGACACCCCTGAGATTCTGTCAGATAATACTCAGTTTCTTCCTGAAAATGATTGCAATCATAAATTCTTTGGTATTATTATCTTCATTTAATTTGTCTTCAATGAAAAAAACACAAAAACAATTGTCCTAAAGCCAAATTGGATATAATTCCACACCAAACATAAAAAGGGGGTGGACAAAAGTATTGGCACTGTTACAAAAATCATGTGATGCTTCTCAAATTTGTGTAATTAACAGCACCTGTAAGTTACCTGTGGCACCTATCATGTGTTGGCAATAACTATATCACACTTGCAGCCAGTTGACATGGGTTAAAGTTGACCCAACCTCTGTCCTGTGTCCTTGTGTGTACTACATTGAGCATGGAGAAAAGAAAGAAGACCAAAGAACTGTATGAGGACTTGAGAAACCAAATTGTGAGGAAGCATGAGCAATATCAAGTCTACATGTCCATCTCCAAAGACCTGAATGTTCCTGTGTCTACCGTGCGCAGTGTCATCAAGACATTTAAAGCCCATGGCACTGTGGCTAATCTCCCTAGATGTTTGCGGAAAATAAAAATTGACAAGAGATTTCAATGCAAGATTGTGCGAATGGTGGATGAAGAACCTTGACTAACATCCAAACAAGTTCAAGCTGCCCTGCAGTCCGAGGGTACAACAGTATCAACCCGTACTATCCGTCGGCGTCTGAATGAAAAGGGACTGTATGGTAGGAGACCCAGGAAGACCCCACTTCTTACCCCGAGACATAAAAAAGCCAGGCTGGAGTTTGCCAAAACTTACCTGAGAAAGCCTAAAACGTTTTGGAAGAATGTTCTATCTTTTTTCGGCACAGGCATCATCATAGAGTTTACATCCAGTTTGATCTATCACCAGGTACTACAGGTGTCGTCACGTGACAACAAACTCTTATCCCCTGTACATAACCCCTTATTGAAGTGTCACCCAGACCACGGGCTCAGGCACCGCCACCCTTGACATCCCAGTGAAAACACCCTCCAAGCCTGATACCCGAGTACCCCTGTGCCTGGGGCTTGACAGATCCCCCTTCTTGCTTCTAAGCATGACCTCACCCCCTCGAGGGAGGCAATGCCATTGTTTGTGACAAATGGAAAGGAGGCGTGTATGGGTGGGCACAGATACGCGATACATCGGTCTCAAATAGTTTTGATTATATTATACCAAAGAAAAGACATGTGTTAGGACTGGGGAAAGACACTCAAGTGATTACGAGTATCAACAATAAGCTTTATTAAGTAACAAATAAGGCAAATATAACAAGAGAACAGAGTTAAAATCAATTAAAAAACAGTGTGGAAACACTATGCACAAAAAACCAAGCCCCACTTATAAGTAGAAAATAGTGATGGGCGAGTCCTAAATTACTCGGAATCGCTTGACTCTAGCGAGTCCGAGCCCGGGACTCGCTACTCGTTGCGAGTCTAGTGAGTCCAATGTTAATGAATGGGGAAGCGAGTAATAGCGAGTAGTGTGCGATTTACAAATCACAGATGTGTCTCGGAAGCTTCAGCCTGAAGCAATCCTAGTTTTGTCAGAGACTCTGACAAAACTAGGATTGCCATTGATTTGCATTGGATTCGTTTACTGTGCAAGTAATCGCTGGGAAACTCGCACAGTAAAGAGTCAGGCTGTCTCCTCTGTGCTGGCTGCCGCAGCTCCAGGGTCCTAGAGCCCGCCTGCTGCCTGATGTAGCAGAGCTGAGATTGTTCTCAGTCTGCTCATTCCCTGTGCATAGACATCTATATCTATGCAAAGGGATGTAGCAGAGAGGACATCGCGTTTTGGACTGCGTCGGACGGAAGAGGATTTTTTTAATTAAAGACGGAGTCCCTAATGGCTTTTTTTTTTATTTCTAATAAAAAATTTTCTCTGTGTTGTGTTTTTTTTAAAACAATTTAATAGAAATTCATGGCGGTCATGTCTAATATTGGCGTGACCGCCATAAATTTCGGGCTTAGGGCCAGCTGATAATACAAAGCTGGCCCTAACCTCTTTATTACCCAGCGTGCCACCGCCACCAGGGCCGCTGGAAGAGCGGGGTTCAGCGCCAGAGGATGGCGCTTCAATGAACGTGCCATCTTCTGGGGCGGCTGCGGGCTGCAATTTGCAGCGGGGGGTGCCCAGAAAGCTTGGGCATCCCTGCGCTGCGGATTCCAGCCCCCAGCTGCTTAGCTGTACCTGGCTAGACATAGAAATTGCGCGGAGCCCCACGCATTTTTTTTTATTATTTCATGAAATTCATGAAATAATAAAAAAAAAGGGCTCCCCTATATTCTTGTGTCTGGCCAGGTACAAATAGGCACCTGGGGGTTGGGGGCAGCCCGTCGCTGCCTGCTGGATCCGGCTGGTTCCAGAAATACGGCAAAGCCCATGTAATTTTTTTTCTGAAAAATCAATAAAACAATCCTAAAAAAGGGACTGCATCTTTATTAACCCCTCGCCCATGGTCCAGGGGTTAATAAAGATGCAGTCCCTTTTATTTACATTGTTTTATGGATTTCTCAGAAAAAAATTTCGCGTGGGCTTCGCCGTATTTCTGGAAACAGCCGGTTCCAGCAGGCAGCGACGGGCTGCCCCCAACCCCCAGGTGCCTATTTGTACCTGGCCGGACACAAGAATATAGGGGAGCCCTTTTTTTTTAATTATTTCATGAATTTCATGAAATAATTAAAAAAAAATGCGTGGGACTCCGCGCAATTTCTATGTCTAGCCAGGTACAGCTAAGCAGCTGGGGGCTGGAATCCGCAGTGCAGGGAGGCCCAAGCTTTCTGGGCACCCCCCGCTGCAAATTGCAGCCCGCAGCCGCCTGAGAAGATGGCGCATTCATTGAAGCGCCATCCTCTGGCGCTGAACCCCGCTCTTCCAGCGGCCCTGGTGGCGGTGGCACGCTGGGTAATAAAGGGGTTAATACCAGCTTTGTTATACAAGCTGGTATTAAGCCCGAGATTCTTAATGTCAGGCCACGTTTGACCCAGCCACTAAGAATCTCCAATAAAGGGTTAAAAAAACACAACACAGAGAAAATTTTTTATTAGAAATAAAAAAAAAAACCATTAGGGACTCCATCTTTAATGAAAAAAATCCTCTTCCGTCCAACGTAGTCCAAAACGCGATGTCCTCTCTGCTACATCCCCTGTGCATAGATATAGATGTCTATGCACAGGGATGAGCAGACTGAGAACAATCGCAGCTCTGCTACATCATCTCTGTGAGCAGGCGGGCTCTAGGACCCTGAAGCTGCGGCAGCCTGTACAGAGCAAACAGCCGGACTCAGCTCGCAAAGTAACAGCAGTTACTTTGCGAGTTTCCCTGTGATTACTTGCACAGTAATCAGACCAATGCAAGTCAAAGGCAATCCTAGTTTTGTCAGAGTCTCTGACAAAACTAGGATTGATATTGATTTGCATTGGACTCGTTGCTGTGCGAGTAATCACTGGGAAACTCGCAGAGTACCGAGTCCTGCGAGTCCCTTACTACTCGCCGAGTAACGAGTCCTAGCAAGTAGATTCGCCCATCCCTAGTAGAAAATTTTGTTTGAAATTACTCACAAAGAAGTGATATAAATCCAAGCAAGGACAATACTGATAATGTACAACCTTGAGAAAAGTGCTTTTCCCTTGAGGAAGCTGTCTATAGCGGCGGCAACACACGTTGGGAGGATGTGCTCCTATCACCTATGCCCTAACTCAAGTATAACTCGTTTGACGGGGGTGATAAAGTACTCAATCATGGCCCTCGGCCACCAATTAGACTGTGTGTAGCCCTACAATAGATATATGGTACTTTTCATGTTTGCATTGCCTGTGCCTTCATTTCAAGTTTTTTACTTTGGATTCCTTCCCATTGACACTATTGTGTGACTAACAGCAATCTCAAGGTTGTACATTATCAGTATTGTCCTTGCTTGGACTTTTCCACCTGTCTAAATTTGATGACAATTATTGTAAATCCTTTTCTTATTGCCGCTGTTTCCATTGATAATCTTATCAGGAACCAGGTTTTAGTGTACAGCTTTGTTCATGGTACTTGAATCTGTGCTACATGACTACTGTTTAACCATTTGTAATCCCATGCACTTTAATTAGTGCCTACTACTTGTGTGTATTCAGCACTTTATTATTGTCAGTAGTTCTGCACACTTTTATTCAGTGACTACCAGTCTTTACCACCAGTTGAATTCTATTCAATTATATCACTTCACTTCTTTGTGAGTAATTTCAAACAAATTTTTCTACTTATAAGTGGGGCTTAGTTTTTGTGCAGTTTTTCCACACAGTTTTTTAATTGATTTTAACTCTGTTCCCTTGTTATATTTGCCTTATTTGTTACTTAATAAAGCTTATTGTTGATACTCGTAATCACTTGAGTGTCTTTCCCCAGATCCCGGTCAATCCTAACACGTGTCTTTTCTTTGGTATAATATAGTGGCAAATGGACTCTTGGGTGCCACATTCTCCCCTCGTGAAATTTAGTACTCATGGACTGAGGAAACATTTTTAGAAATAACAATACAAAAATTGTACAGTCTCAAAAATGAAAAATTACAAAAACCAATAAAATTAAAAAATACAATCACTTCGGCACTTAGTCCTTCGAACGTTGGCTGATGATGAACTTTATAGAGATTTGCTTTTACGACAACCAGTCCTGTGGCTTATTGGTCCATGTTTAAATTAAATGTTAAAGAATGTGCTAAAGCTCATAAAGTAAGTCCTGTAGGCTCGGTACGCTTAAGGGTTGCTCATTTACATAGTTACATGAAAACAAAACATATTTACATTTTAAACTTGTTAAACTGTCTGCTTAACTTGCTAACAGTCCCTATAATGTAATGGGATCTAACCTTTGTTACTACGAGTGGATCTACACAGTACAGGACGGTATTTCTGATGGTCTGTGTTGGTTGCTAATGTCTAGTTCTGGTGTTGTGGCTGCACTATCCACTATTCTACGTGTAGACCTACATAGCACGGGTATACCAGAGTGTCGTCTTACAAGGTTATTCGGATGAAGTACCTTTATGACCGCGCTGCTGTCAGAAAAGTATACCACCGACACGGGATGTCTGGGTATTAGTGATGGTTTTATTTCCTTATTTCCAACGTGTTTCGGAGCCACTTGCCGAGCTCCTTCCTCAGGGAATATCCTGAGGAAGGAGCTCGGCAAGTGGCTCCGAAACGCGTTGGAAATAAGGAAATAAAACCATCACTAATACCCAGACATCCCGTGTCGGTGGTATACTTTTCTGACAGCAGCGCGGACATAAAGGTACTTCGTCCGAATAACCTTGTGATTTGAGCACCGCATCCCGTGGAAGTACGGTCCCTGCAGCAGCTGTTTATTTCTGAGCGATTACGCTGGTTGTGTGCCACACAACCACATCAGGTGAGCAATACTAATATTAACATCATACATCTGTCTATAAAAGATAAGACCCTATTTTTGCGCATTCTCAACCCTTTAGAGTGTCGTCTTAGACTCACCATGGACTGACAAATTCACTGCTAGCAGGGGGTGGACTCTCTTGTTCTACTGCAGCTGGTGGGTCTTCAGGTGGTTCTGGAGTCTCAACTGGTATGACACGTTGGGGAAAAGTCAATACAGGGACTACTATTGCTCCATTTATCTGGGTCCACGTTTTGGGAAAATCTCCAAGAATGATATGAATCATCTCTTCTTTCTGCTCTATGGGTTGAAGTGTATCTTGGACTTCTCCTCTGCTTCTCAATCGATCAGGGCATTTCTTTAATTTAACTCTTTAAACTGATGCTGAGGTCTCTCCTCCATCTTTACTGAATAATAAGACTTTGGTATTGTCAAAATTTGAAGGCAATAGAGTGTATGGCTCTGCCTCCCACTGGTCATCAAATTTGTTGGTTCATCTTTTTCTCTTAAGGACTTTTTCTCCTGGTGTCAAGGGAACTGCAGCTGTGTGTTTGTTATAGGCTCTCTCTTGCTTTTCTCTTGCTTGTGACAGGTTTCTTTCTACTCACTCTTGCACTTGACGGTACCGCTGTTGATGTTCTGTATTTCAATCTGCTTCTGGTGGATTTGTCTCAGGTGTCAGGACTCCCATGTCTAGAAGAATGGGCAACTTGCCAGGTCTTGTCCTCGTCAGGTAGGCAGGAGTACAGTTGGTGGAGTTCACAGGAATATGATTGTATAAGTCCACTAAGTCTGGCAACCTCTCTGGCCACATACGTCTTTCCTCCAGTGGCAGTGTCTTCAACAGGTCTATCACTACCTGGTTCATTTTCTCGCACATGCCATTGGTCTGTGGGTGGTATGGTGTCATTCTTATTTTCTTGCAGCTGTACAAGTTGCAAAACTCCTGGAACATCTCTGCCCTGTTCAGGATAGCCAAGGGGTCTGCAGAAATGGGCTTGAAAGGCTTTAGCCCTTGTCCTCACTGTCAGGTCTTTTACTTGCACTACTACCAAGAAACGAGAATAGTGATCTACAATGGTGAGAGCATAGACGTAGCCTGACTGGGGTCAACTTCACATGGTCCAAGGCTACGAGTTCAAGTGGTTGCCTGGTGACAATAGTCTGTAGAAGAGCTCTCTGACTGTCATGATCCTTCCTCTGTAGTTTGCACGGGCCACAGTCTCTGTACCAGTTCTCGATGGCCTTCCTCATGCCAAACCAGTAGAATTTTTCACGTTACAGAACCTCCAGCTTCTTCCACCCGAAGTGCCCTGACCCATTGTGGTACGCTTCCAGGACCATCTGGATACCTCTCTTCAGGACCACTATCTGCCAGACCAATTCATGGTGTTTGATCATTGATGTGCCACCTGCACAGCTTACCCCCATAGATGAATAGCTTGCTCTTCTCTTTCCACAGCTGTTGAACCTCTTGCGGAGTATCTGACCCTGGGCGTGAGTCGGCTTGCATCAACAGCTCCTTGACTAAGTGGAGGGCTGGGTCATTATCTTGCATCTCTGCCCAACTATGGTGGGGTAAAGGGGTTGAATATGGCTTCTTGCATGACAGGCCACTTGTCTCTCACACCATGGGAACACTGGCGTGCACTGCTGTGATGAAAAACCGGTAGCTCTATCTCTTTCAGCTCCTCTGGTCTTCTCCCATATCTGGCAAGTTGGACATCCTTAACAGAGTATCAGTGTTGGCGTTCTTATGCACTGCCCGTTACTTGATAGTAAAGTTGTAATTAGACAGCTGGGCCATCCATCGCTGTTCCACTGCACCTAACTTCGCGGTTTCAAAATGTGTTAGCGGATTATTGTCCGTATAGATGGTAAACTTCCCTGAAGCCAGGTAATATTTAAAGCATTCAATTACAGCCCATACTAAGGCAAGGAACTCTAGCATGAAGAAGCTATTGTTCTCGGGGTTCCTTTCTATAGACTGGAGCTTCCTGCTGGCATAGGCAATCACTCTCTCCTTGCTTCTCTGCACCTGGGATACCACGGCTCCCAATCCCATGTTGCTCACATCTGTGTAAAGCACAAACAGTTGGCCATAGTCAGGGTAGACAGGATCTCGTTCCCCATAAGGGCCCACTTCAACTGGGTGAAGGAATCTTCCACTCTGCTGTCCCATTCAAACGCAGGGCTAGGTTTCTTGGCCTTCTTGGACTGGCCTACCAGGAGGTCTTGCAAAGGCGCTGCTATCTTTGTGAAGCACTTGATAAAACTCCGGTAGTAGCCTACCAGTCCCAGGAACTGTCGTACTTCTTTGATGGTAGTGGGCCTCGGCCAGTCCCTGATCACAATGTCTTTATCAGGGTCTGGTGTCACTCCTTCAGCGCTGACCACGTGTCCTAGGTACTATACCTTGGGCTTTAGTAAGTGGCACTTGGATGGCTTCCCTTTCATGCCAAACTTGGAAAATGCCTCAAATATCTCAGCCATGTGCTTCAGATGGTCTTCCTACATCTTCGATTACACAATGAAGTCATCCAGGTACAGTAGCACGGTTTCAAAGTATCTATGCCCCAGGAAACACTGCATAAACCTCTGGAATGTTCCCGCTGAATTGCAGAGTCCAAGTGGCATCAAATTAAACTCACAGAGGCCCATAGGTGTCATGAACGCGGTCTTTTGTCTGTCCGCCTCTGCCGCAGGAACCTGCCAATACCCACAGGTGAGATCTAAGGTGGGAAAATAGTTAGCAATTCTAAGTGCAGCTAATGACTCTTCAATTCTGGGTAACGGGTGAGCATCCTTATGTGTAATGCAATTAATCTGCCTGTAGTCAACACACATTCTCATTGTACCATCTTTTTTCTTTACCAGGACTAGTGGAGCTGCCCAGGGGCTACAACTATCTCTGATCACCCCAGCCTCCTTCATCTCCCATAACATTTTTTTGTCACATTAGTAGTAAGCTGGTGGTACATGCCAGAACCTCTCTTTAATGGGCGGATGGTCTCCGATGGGGATGTGATATTGTACCCATTTTACCTGCCCAAAATCTAAAGGATGTTTACTAAAGGCCCGTTTATATTCTTGAACTACCCGGTAAACTCCATGCTTTTGGTCCAAGGGGTGAAGTCAGTGCCTACGTGTAGCTTCTGACACCAGTTCTCCAGCTGCCCCTCGGAGACGTTGTCCTCTGCCTGGTTGTATGGAGTTAAGGGTTCCACTGACGTTATTGTGATGTTATTGACAGTGAACTGCTTAGCAATAGTAGAATACCGAGGCAGTTTGACCTCTTCTTCGGCACATTTTAAGATACGTACAGGTACCCTCCCCTTATGGACATCAACTACCCCTCTGGCTGTTAGGACAGTGGGTCTACTATCTGAGAACTCAGGCTCTACCAGGGCCTGATAGTCTTGACCCCCTAAGGCCTATTGCTGCCCTACAGCATATCAACATTTCAGTTTTCGGGGGTATTGCAATGGGGATTGAGTCACTTACTCTCCTACTGCCGACTTCTCCACCTGCTGCCTCTGCATCAGGGCCTTTATCTCTTTCTGCAGGACTCTCTGCTGCCCGGTGTTGGCAGTCTCGGCAACCTGTTATAATAAAGCAATAATTTCACCTAGAAAATTCTTGATTACATTAGTGCCTAGAGTAATCTTCGGGTTGAATTCTCGTCGGTCTACATCTACAATTATCATACCCTGACTGGTTAGTTCTGCACACCCCACCTTAATGGTTACCTCTTTGAATCCCACCTGCAGCAGAGGTTGGCAATTGCTAGCATATATTGTAAAGCTATGATCTGGGCAATGGGTGATGTCAGGGTCAGCCCAGTGCCATTTATAAAGGATGTAAGGCATTGTTGTCTCCTGCGAACCGGTGTCCAGCAAAGAGTTAATGGGGTTGCCATCCAGCAATTTCCACAGATTTTCGATTGGATTCAGGTCTGGACTTTGAGTTGACCATTCTAACACCATTCTCATCATACGGCTCATTGACTTGCTTTGCTACAGAGGTTTTTAGGACAACCGGTTATTCGGTTGATATTCAATGTGCCAACAAGTTGGAATTCCCCTTTGCGCACATTGCATTGACTGTAACAGCAGCAAAGAGCACTGGTGCCAAATATTATCAAGTGTAAACTGAGTCAAAATATATTTTCTGGCATGATGTACTGCCATTGCCCATGACTTTAAATATGTGGATTGTTTGCACCAGTAGAAACAAACACCTATCGGTTCTTTAATGGCTTGCAGCTTCTGCTTTATCACCTGCAGTGAGGTGATCTCCTTTCTTTTCTTTTAGGCAATGCCGTACTTTTCAGTGTGCTTCATTGACCTTGCCATTATACAATTTTTATTCTGAGTCATTTGATGCCACTTTTGTGGCATATTACCCTAATTTTTTTAAATGTATGGGCTCTTTTTAGAGTCTCCTTGGGTGTTTTCTAATTAAGTAGGCCTCTTTGAGCACGATGCCTTCACCTGTCACTCATACTCCTTTTCCTGATCAATGTTTAACCTTCAAGTGCTAGGCAAGGTCCTATTCCAGACCCTGCCTCATGCATGTCGGCTGTGCCATTATAAAATTTTTATTCTGGGTCAATTGATGCCATTTTCATGGTGTTTCCCCTTAATTTTTGCAAATGTGTAGACTCTTTTGGGGGTTTCTTCGTGTATTTCCTGAATTTAGTAGGTCTCTCTGAGCACGATGCCTACACCTGTCGCTCATCCCCTGTTCCTGATCAATTTTTAACCTTTAAATGCTAGGCCAGGCCCTGTTCCAGACCCTGTCCAATACATGCAGGCTGCTCCATTATACAATTTGTATTCTGGGTCAATTGAGGGCATGACTCCCTTTGTCCTATGAGCCTGATGAATTTCTGCTTCATCTTTTTACTTATTTGTAACAGGTGTTTTGGGTCTTTTCCTCTCCAGTCAAGAAACTTTCACAATCCCCTCACTATTGGGGTTTTTTAAGATATGTGCCCACTTAGCCTTGTTTATGCATTTTTTGATGAGTTTTCCTTGCTGATTTCTCTAAAGGGAAAACAGATGCTAGCAAAGTCAATGAGAATTCTGAAGTGCTGTGTTTAGCTTCAAATTTTTTTCTTTGCAGATTTTGGAGCAGAAAAATAAGCAACATGTTCATTTGGATTGCATTTCTCTCTGCGGGTTTCCCATAAACTATAGAAACACATAGATTCATTGCCAGAGAAAGTAAAAATAATCCCAAAATATTCTTTAACTACATAAATAGTAAGAAACTAAAAAATGATAGTGTTGGCCCCCTTACAACAGTCTGGGTGAAATGGTGGAATGAGGATGAGAAAAATCCAATATGCTAAATTACTTTTTTTTCCATCAGCATTTACATAAGA
This sequence comes from Allobates femoralis, assembly GCA_033576535.1. Taxonomy (NCBI): domain Eukaryota; kingdom Metazoa; phylum Chordata; class Amphibia; order Anura; family Aromobatidae; genus Allobates; species Allobates femoralis. Next base: position 362 of record JARQOC010000140.1, on the reverse strand, counting down.
GAATACCATGACAGATCAATGATAACAAAAATTCTCCATTAAATGTCACCTGCTTAACCCAGCAGGAAGTATGGTGGCGGCTAAAAATCACTAAAGTTGACAAATTCCCAGGCCCAGATGGGATACACCCCAGAGTACTGGAGGAATTAAGTACCATCATAGAGAGACCATTATTTTTAACCTTTAAATATTCCATGATAACAGTGTTTGTACCACAGGACTGGCGTATAGCAAATGTGGTGCCAATATTCAAAAATTGGACAAAAACTGAACTTGGAAATTATAGGCCAGTAAGCTTAACCTCTGCTGTGGGTAAAATCCTAGAGGGTTTTCTAAGAGATGCTATACTGGAGTATCTGAAG